>JAASFT010000231.1:0-27763 GCA_023333885.1 Globisporangium parvum
GATCAGCACGGCGAGCTCGTGTACCGCGACTTCCAGTCGTTCCCGTTCATCCAGGACTAGCGAAGCAAAGATGTAGTAGACTCATCGAGGCAGCAGACACAGAGGCAGAGTATAGTAGTGACTGCATGTGTGGCGCAAGTAGGAACGACCGGGTGCCTTCCTGCCAATGGCGCCTTGGGCTTCAAGCGCCTGATCTTGTCGTCGTTCTGAGCTAAACTCTCGCGACTCAGCCGCAGTGCAAGAGCTCGGACCACGCCAAGTGCTTCGTGCTCACGACGTGGAGCAAGCGGCAGTCACTCCAGTCGACTGGCGCGTTCTCTGTCTACTCGACTGCGCTCTGCGGGATCAAAAACACTCGCCCAGTGGCTTTTGACTCGTACACGCCGATCGGCTGACTGGAGCCGCACCACCAGAGGCGCAAGAGCACGATCGGGTCGGTCATCGTCGCGAGGTTCATCAAGTAGATCATAGCCTCGCCTTCGCGACCGCGCTCGGCCGGGCTGTGCAAGCTGTGCTGCACGCGCTGGTTTGACGAGACGCTGTACTTGAGGAACGCGCGTGAGAGGCGCAGGCGCGTCGCTCGCTTTCCGCTCGAGCTTGCTCGAGACGTGGGAGCTACTCGCTCGGGTCGGTGCATCACAGAGGCGCATGCGTTGTCCATCGTTGCGGTTGTTCAGCGCCACGATGTCGTTCCAGTTGACTACGAGCGCAGTCGTTGGCCAGAGCGTTCCAGCTGAGTATGGTACGAACGTGCGCAACCAGAGAGAGAGGTCGACATGCTTGGGTACGTTCGCTCGCTCCAACAAACGAAGGACGCTCCAAGCTAGCAGCGTGAGCACCGCCAAAGCGATTGCGCCAGCAAGGAGACGCTTGAGGTCGAGCGAGTTGCCGAGTCGGAGGGACTTGCCAAACGTTGAGTCTCGGAGCGTCGCGGCGCGAGCGCTCGTCGGCACCTCCGAAATGGATTCGACGCGTGCGTCTCGGAGGGAGATCGCGCGGAAGTAGTCCATGACAGTCATGCTCGCCATGAACGTCAGGACAAACTCCGCGACGCCTGGGACGCCGTCAGCGTGTGACCAGTGCACACTCGTGGCGAAGAACACGGCGATGTGCAGTGTGAGCGCGAGTTCACATATGCTCCGCATTGACACGGTGCTGATCTGGAGGAACTGACCAATGTCGAGCGTGAACGAGCCGAGCGTCGAGTCGAACGTCTTGGCGACGAACTCGTAGGCGACTTCCGAGTCCAGCGCGTGCGCAAAGACGTAGCAGGCGATCGGTAAGACACTGCCGTACACTACGAATTGGCTCGGAATGAGCAAGAATGTGTACGCAGCAGATCAAGGCGATCGTGGGTCCGTGCTCTGATGGCTGAGCGCGCGAGCGACGGGTGCGTTCGGTTCATTCACACAAAGCTGAGATGAGATGTCGTCTCATGTGCATTGGGTCTTAGAGACGTCTCACGTATGCTTCTAGAGACATACGAGTCCTGTGTGAAGTGCTTAGAAGCTCACGGAGACGTACGTCGGGATCTTGGACCGAATGATCGCGAGCGCTTCCTTCCCGCCATTGCGCTCAAGGGTTGCCAGGGTCTCCTCGACTTCTGCGCGCAGCTGCTTCGTGAGCAGCTTGCGGTGGATCTGCTGCGTGAGCTTGGGCAAGTACACGTTCATTTCGCCTTCGACGGCGTCAGAGAGAATCCGCGTGGCTTCGAGCGCCGTGACGAAGATGTCGTCGTCTTTATGCATGAGCGCCGCTCGGAGCGCTGGGATCACCTGAGGAAGCACTGCAGTCGCTCGCTCGCCGGCGTCTTCGCACTTCATCAGGTCTTTGAACGCCGTGCGTGCGAGGAACACGAACGGGTGCTCGATCTCCTGGAAGCCCTCAACGCACGTGATGAGCAGCGGGTTGAAGTCAAGCGCTAGAGACAGAGAGAGAGTAGACGTGAGGCCGAGTGAGCACAGCTCAAGTGTCTAGACATTCACGACTGCGAGTCCAGCGAGCAGCACGCACTCTCTGGCGCTTTGGTCCACTGCAACGCGTTCTTGATCCCGCCGTGGTTGATGCGGCACGGGATCGAGCCTGCGTCGTACGTGCTGCCAAAGTTCCTGCAGATCACACACGAAACAGCAAGCAGCATCCGACAGTCAGTGCACTGCTCGCACTCTCACATCACATTGCTTGGCATGAACGAGCGGTCCGAGACGTACGTCTTGTGCTTCTTCTTCCCAGTTGTGAACACGGACGCTTGCTTGTGCTTGCTGAGCATGGACGACGGCAGCGGATGCGTCTTGACTGGCTTGCCACTTGCGGCACTAGCATCAGCGCTTGCAGTTCCACCAGAAGGAGCTGGTGGCGTCTTGGCGCGCTCTTTTCGGAGCTGCGAGGGCGTTTCTGGCGTCGCTTGCTTTCCAGTCGCTGAAGATGGTGCTGCTCGTGATCGCGACGACGACGAAGACGAACCAGCCGACGAGCTCGAGCGCGTGGACGATGCTGCCGATGTTGGCTTCTTCACCGCTTTTGCATCTGTCGCCGGCTCGTTGGGCTTCTTTGACGCACTTGCCTTCTCGCGCGAGACGGTCGTGCGAACGCGGTTGTTGCCGCTCATCTTGTCCGGCGCATCCTTGCTGCTGCTGCTGCTGTTGTTGTTGTCGGATGTCTTGGCGCGCGCACTCGCGATCGGTGCCATGGTCTCAGCGGAGTGGCGGCTGGATTGGTCAAGTCTGGTCTGTCTAGTGCGAGGCCGACGCGTCGAGTGCGAGTGTGCGAGAGTGACCGAGACGCTGGCACGTGCCAATCCGAGCATGAGCACGAGCAGTCCGAGAGTAGCCACTTGTTCTATTCTTACGAGATGGCTACGCTTGCAGACAACACGCGCCGTGTCAAGAGCTAGGGATGCTACCACACGCACTGCTCTCGCCCTCTCGGCCGCGTTCGTAGCAGTCCAACGCACGGAAGCGAGTGCCCATCGACTCTGCTCGTCGTGCTACAGATTCCAGGACCGGTAGTACCGGAACTCCTCCTCGGCCGTGTGGTAGTTGTCGATCCAGCCCGTGCGGTCGGGCTCCGAGAACGAGTAGTGCTCCTCGAGCACGAGCATCACGTTCTTCCCGCGTCCGCACGGGCTAAGGCGGAAACGGAACTCCACGACGTTGTGCTTCGTCGGGACGCTCACAAACACTTGGTCGCGCTCGACGTGGTACCGCCCAATGTACACGTCTTTGCCGAGGCGCTTGAGCACGTTCGTGGCTTCGTGCGGCGGCTTGAAGAGCATGCCGTAGAGCACGGAGCCGTCGCGCTGGAACGAAAAGTACCGATAGTAGATCACTTGGAGGATCGTCCCCGGCGTGATCTCGGTCCACATGTTGAGCTCCGGCTTCTTGTAGTACGATATGCGGAGCCAGTAGAAGCCGTTGTGGCGCACGCGTGGGCGGTGCGTGAACATGTCGAACCACGTGCGGAAGCGCCGGAGCGCAAAGCGGTCGGCAGCGGCGGCGACGGCGACTTTGGGGTTCTGCGCCGGGAAGATGCGGCGGCAGAGCGTCTCAAAGACCTCGTCTGTGCGCCCGACGTGGTGCAGACGCCTACAGGCGCTCAGGCTGTGGCCGATGCTGTCTTCGTCGAGGTACTTGAGAATGTCGATGAGCAAGTACTCGGCAAAGTTCAGGAGCATGTGGTGTACGTTCGCTACGGCAGCAACCAGGCAGCACACGAGCATTGTGAGTCAGGCGAAAGTGCAAGAGGCTGACTGTGAGCGCTCGAACAAGCGCAAAAGCCTACCGTCCGCTTCGTCGCCGTCGTCGTCGTCGTCGACTGTGGTGTCGCCTGCGAGCGTCAGCGAATGATCGACCAGCGCGCTCAGGTCGTCGATGTCTGACTCTGCGCGCTCGAGCGCATCGTCTCCATGGACGATCGTAGGCTCGGCGCTCGGCGCAGCTGGCACCGCAGACGCAAACGGCTCTGTCGCGTGCTCTGCTTGCAGGATCTCGGCGAGGAAGTCGGGTCTGTTCAAACAAGGGCCAGTGCTTCAGCTCCACGAGTCTACACACACGACGACGCCGCACCCAACGGCGGCAAGCGCTTTTCGCACACACGCACGTACTGCACAGACTCGAGCAGCGCCGCCTGCAGCGCTTCTTCGTCGGCGTCGCGATGCGCGCGATGATGATGCATCGAGGCGGCGGCGGCGGCTTCCGTCGTCCTCTCCATCTTCGAGACTTTGACACTGGCGAACCACGATGACGACGACGAAGGTGGCTGCTGCACCAAGAAATCGCACTGAGCAAAGTCGCCACTGGGAACATGCAACGAACGATCGCTTCGGCTAGACATCGTCGACTCTAGCACTATTACAGATTCGACTAATGGACTGCCCTGTGACGTGTGAGCAAGTACATGCGTACGTGATGTACTGCCTCAGAGCCTCAAGTGCCTCAGAGCCTCAAGTGCCTCAGAGCAGGAACTGCACTTGACTCGCGTCTTCGCGCGTGAGGCGCAGGATGCGCTTCTCCTTGAGCTCTGCGCTGCCTGCGTGCGACGACGCGATCGACGGCTCTTTGAGCGTCAGGAACTGGAACCGGCACGTCTGGATCACTTGCTTGAGGTCGGCGCTCGCGCCGCCGCTCGACGACGGCGCACTCGCAGTCGCCTTCACGACGACGAGCTTGTGCTCCTTGAGACACGACTGCTGCATCTTGAGCATGCCGCCAAAGAGCCCCGCGTTGCCGCTGTTCCACCATCGCACGCTACCTTCGCGCGCGGCGTACGAGACCAAGATCTGGCCATCGGCGCGAAACGCTGTGGCCGAGACTGCAGACGTGTGGCCATCGAGCACGCGCCACTTGGTCGCCGTGCGGAGGTCGTAGATCAAGATGACCGCCTCCATCGTGCCGATCGCGAGGCGCTGGGTCTCTTTGTGGAAGTCGATCATCGGGAACCGCCGCACGAGGTTGTGGAGACAGCGCGTGCTGAGCTCGAGGCAGCGCTTGCGCCGCTCGAGCTTCGTCGGGTCCAAGCAGCACATGATCGTGTCGACGACTGCTGGCAAGTGGCGGAACATGAGCAGGTAGTGCGTGTTGATGAGTTCGGTCAAGTAGAGCAAGACGCACTCGCGGAACGCATGCGGGCGCTCGCTGTTGTTCATCTCCTGCTGCAAGAGCGCGAGCACGAACGCCGACTCGCACGCGCCGAGCTCAATGAGTAGACTCAGCGCCGCGTTGCTCCCGCCGTTCGCGAGCACGCGCGCGTTGCTCCCAAAGACCGGACTGCCGCTGCCGTCAGGACGGCGCTGCTTCTCGCGCATGTCGATGAGCAAGAGCTGCACAATGAGCGACGAGAGGTCCACGAGATGCGGCCGGAAGAGCATCAAGCCTTTTGTGAGGAGCTCCGCAGAGACCGATCCGATGTGCTGCGCCGGTGCTTTCAACAGGTACACGAGGATGTCGCAGACCTCGCGCGCACCGGCTGGCGAGATCTCGCCTGGGAAGCACGTGCCGATCATACTCAGTAGGATCACGAGCGAGCCCAAGCGCGCGACCACGAGCCCAAAGTCGATCGCCTGCCCAGAGGACGAGGAGCCGTTGAGCTTGCTCCCGGTCTCCATCTCGAGCCGCACGATCTCAAAGTGCAGCTTCGTCGAGTACTCGGCTGTCAACGTGCTCCGCGCGCTCGCTGGCAAGCGCTTGATCACGCCGTTGAGCAATGCGCGCGCTGCGAGCTGCGTGTAGTCGCACGCGTTGAAGCCGAACTTGGCGAGGTACTCGAGCGCCGGTTCGCGGAAGCTCGGGACGTAGTCGGGCAAGACGACCGAGTGCTGCGTGATGAGCTGGCTCCAGAGCACGTGGAACTCCTCTTTATTCTTCGGCGACGACGGCAGCGTCTGCGACTCCGCGCCACTCGCTTTCGAGTACTTGTGCTCCATCAAGTTCATACAAAGCGACACGATGCCGAGCGCGAGGTTCGCCGACAGCGCGGACGAGTGCTGCCAGTTGCGCACGAATGCGTTCGCTGCTGCTGGCGCGTGCGCAGTTTGGTTTGGTCCGAGGTGAGGCGCGGCTGCTGTCTTTGCAGACGCTTTCCACGGCACGGGGATCGTCAGAGCGCCAGACGCACCGTCGCGCAGTGCGCACGAGTACAGCAGCTCCGGCGCGTCGAGACCGAGGAGGTCGCGACATGCGCGGTCGATCTCCGGCGTCGCGCCCCACGAGAGCAGGAACGACAGCAGGAGCAGCTCGATCGATCCGATCGCATACGGCGACACGGCACTCGGTGATGCCGCATTCGGTCCAGAAAGCAGCGGCGGCTCGGCGCTCGAGAGTCCGACAAAGTACGACTTCCAACTCCGCTTGATGCGCGCAGCGCTTCGGATCACGCCGAACTGGAGCAAGCGCACGGACGAGTCGCCAATGAACAACTCTGTGCTCTCAACCGATCCCTCTGCGCTGTCTCCTGCATCGCCGGACTCAGACAAGTCATCCGAGACCGCGTTGCCACCGTCACCAAGCAGCGCGGCGGGGATCGAGCGCTCCAAGATGCCTGTGTCGACGTTCCAGACGTACACCATGCGATCGTCGCACTCGACGTAGACAAGTCCGCGCTCGAGGCGCCAGTCGAGTCGGCAGATCGCGTCGTTGTGCTCGCTCAGCTCCAAGACGCACTCCCACTCCACACCGCATCGTCCTTTGAACGCTGGTGGCGCCGACGCGCTCCCTGCAAACCCGCCGCGAGAGCTCGGGTGGTAGCCGTACACTGGCGCATAGAGCGTGACTTTGCGGTCGACACCGACAGTCGCAACGAGGCGATCGGGTGCCTGCGCCGACCAGCTGCTGCCGCTGTCGCGCATTGGCGAGATCGCGATCTCTTGGATCGCGCCGCGGTGCTTCTGGAACTTTTGCAGCACGACGGCTTCGCACACAAACGTCGCCTCGACAGGGCGGATCGCGACCTCGACAACGCGCATCGCGCCGTCGTCGCCGCCAGTGAAGACCATGAAGTAGATCGCAGCAGTTGAT
This sequence comes from Globisporangium parvum, assembly GCA_023333885.1. NCBI lineage: Eukaryota > Oomycota > Peronosporomycetes > Pythiales > Pythiaceae > Globisporangium > Globisporangium parvum. Next base: position 7,011 of record JAASFT010000231.1, read on the forward strand.
ACGGCGCTACTTGGACTCGGGCCGAAGTTCGGACTACATGGCGCTGACGCTGATGTCGGAAGACTCGCGCTGAGACTCGCGCCAGCGCTGAGATGACGACTCGACCAGCTCCGACGCTGCGTCGGAGCAGCAAAGCGAGAGCGGTAGAACGGGTTCTTGTCGCTCGCCAAGATCGACTCCTCCACTGGCACGCCGCGCTTGAACGTCTTTGCTTTCTTCGCCGACATGTAGATCCCACTGCTGCTAGAGCTGGCGCTCGTGCCAGCAGCTGTCGTCGCGCGAAGGAGCGGAGACGGCGGCAGTGGCGGCGAGTCAGCTGCAGCAACTGGGCTTGGCGCAGTCCAGTGGCAGTGCGCCACCGCAGTGACGTTGCCGCGATGGCACGTCAAGTGCACAAGCGAACTGCTCGCGCTCGCACTTTGCGCTCGGCCAAGGAGCGAGACCTCGATGCTTCCGTTTGAGAACCCGGTCACCGCCACTGGGACGTCGAGCAAGTACTGCGACGCTGTTGCATCTTGAGACGAGCTGCCAGACGTCGCTGTTGCTTGACGCTGCGGCTCTTGTAGTGATGACACAGTGCGAGCGATGATCGGACCCAACGCTGACGACAAGACACTTGCAACAGGGCTATCGCTGCCGCTGCTTCGTGATCCGCCAGCTGCTAGGCCAGACCGAAGCGAGCTGCTGCCGTTTGCTCGTCTTGCATGCTGCCGCCGTCGCATGCCAAGGTGCTGCGTCGCATCAAACCGGCACGACGAGCCTGCATCCTCGCGTCCAAGCATCAAGTGCGACAAGCACACACGTCGGCGCTCACCTTCACTATCACCTGGCGCTGCACGCTGCTGTGTCGCGTCGAATCCATCCGCGAGCGCGTGGAACGTCACGCGCTCAAAGAGATGGACTGGCAGCGCATGCGACTTGGTCATGCGCGGCGGCGAGACGCACTTGTTCAGCGGAATGTCCCAGAAGCCTAGGCTCCCGCGCCGACACATGTGCACGAGCTTGGTCTGCGACGTCGCAGACGAAAGCGGTGACGACGGAACAAAGAAGTTTCCTCCTGCTTGGACGCACGACGTGAAGCCTGACGCTGCGTCTTGACTCGTGCCAAGCTCGCTACTGGCGCTTCGCACGCGCCAAGAGCGGCTTGTTACGCTCCCTCCGCGTGGTTCGCAGCACGCGCACTGCTTCATGAACGTGATGAACTGCCCCTTTTCGATCGCTGTGAGGTTCTTAAAGTTGCTCCGCGGCACAAACTGGTCCTGGTCTTTCGTGAAGATAAAGAGCTTCCCAGCCGAGCTCATCGAGTTCCCGCACGACGCGAACTGGAACACGTGGCCAGTCGTCGTCCAGAGCATCACTTGGTTGTCGCCCACGAACTCGCCGTTCGCCCACGACACAGCATCGATTGCCAGTGGCGCCGCCTTTCGACGCGCACTGCTGTTGCTGTCAGTCGGCTCGCGAGCGTGACTTTGCCCTAGAAACGCCGCTGGCGGGACGTTGCAGCTCCCAACGAGCACCGACGGCTTGCCTTTGCTGCCACCGCCGCTAGCTTTGCTCCGTGGCGACGCATTTGCGCCACTGTTGTTGCTGCTTGACGCGACGCCGTCGACTTTGCAGAGCCACTTGCGCTTGAGCACGGCCCACTTGGTCGCCCAGATGAACAGGATCAAGGACGAGTCTGGCGAGATGCGCACTGCGAGCGGGAAGTAGCTGCTCTTGATCGAGCGCATGAGCGCAGTCTGCGGGTTCATGTGGTCGCCGTCTTTCAGCGACGTGCTCTGCGAACACGTGATGTCGTCGGCTTCGTCGGCCCACGAAATGACCCAGCAGCTCTCTTGGACCCACTGGAACGCAGCAGTCGTCGCGCTGCTGCTGCTCGAGGCACTCGAGCTCCCGCGCGGCTTGGACCAGAGGAAGCACTTGACGAGTCCTTCGGCGCCGAGCGAGACGACGAACGAGTCCCAGACCTGGTACGGACTCTGCAGTTGGCTCGAGCTAGGCGCTGCTGTCGTGTTGCTCCCAGACCGAGTGGTCACCGACCCTGGTGCAGAAACAGACGCTGCGCTCGATGTGTTCGACGCACTCTGTGCTAGTCCAGCGCTACTGGTGCCCTCACCTCGCGCCGTTGCACTGCTAACACCGAGCGGGTTCTTTGAGAACGCAGTCCACGTGCCTTTGATCGGCAGCATCTTGAGCTCGCCGACTGCGATGCTCCGCCGGATTTGCTCCTGCGCCGTGTCGACACAGTAGAGCAGCGCCATCTTCCACGTGTCGAGCACCATCATGCGCGTCTCCTCCGAGTACACCATCGCGTAGCGGTTGTTGCAGAACATCTCCATGCCTTTGATCGGCGCCAGTTGCTTTGCGAGCGACGCACTCGCGCACGAGCAGAGCCCGTTCGGGAGCTGCCATCGCGCAACAGAGCCATCGCGTGTGATCGAGAGGAGCATGCTCTGGCCCCACTCGTCCGTGCCGCTCACAATGCCCTGTACGCGCCGCTGCTCTGCGCTGTCGCGGTCGCATCCTGACAGCTCGGTCTCTGCGCCGTCGTCTGGGAGCACGAGCAAGTTGACTTGTACGACTGCGTCCTGCTCAAAGAGCCAGTAGATCACAGTGCCGTCGACAGTGCCGGCGAAGACGCAGACCTGGTACTGCGCCTCGTCGTCGCCATCGTCTACGATCTGGATCTGGAGACCGGCAAAGTCTGCAGTCGTGCCTGTGCCATTACTGTTGTTGCGACTGAACTGGCGCCGGATGCTTGTGGCGCTGCTGCTGCTGCTGAGACTTGGTCGCCGTCCACCGCTGGCAGTCGTGTTCGAGTTCTGGCTCGGCTGCGAGAGTGGGAGGTGAAGCACGTGCAGACACGAGATCTCGACGCGCGGGGGCTCGTTCCAGAGCACGAACGGCACGACGACTTCTTGCTCGCCAGCACTCGATGTGGCGGCGCCGTTCTCCCACGCCGAGCCAGCACTAAACGCACTGTTGAGCGTCTGCTGCCCAGCGCTGCTCGTGCCATTTGCGCTGTTGCTGACGATCGCACTTGCCGACGACGGCTTCTTGAGGACCGCTGGCGAGTACCCTGTCGTCGCGGTCCAGCTCATGCGTGCAGCGTCGTCGTGGTCGTGTGCGATTGCACCGATTGCGCTGAGTGTCCAAGTTGAAGTGTGATGTTTGGTCTCGTTTGCTTTACGCTGCTGCTGGTGCGTGCGTGCGAAAGCGAGCGCTTGCGCAGGCGACTGTAGCGGCGCACGAGAGGGAGGAGACGTCTGCTGAAGCGATCGACGTGCAGGTGCGAGGCAACTGCGTGGTGCACGAGCACGAGCACGAGCACGAGCACGAGCGTCGATGCTTGATGCTTGATCTCGTCGATTGAGAAACACTTGAGAAATGTAAGTGAAGCAATATATCAATAGAGCAAAAAGCAAGGGAAGAACTTTGGTTTTGAGAAACCAAAAACGAAGATTTCGCAAACACAAAATTGTTTTTACTCAATCGAATGTACTTTTCCATCATTTCATTTTTGAACTTGATGTGGTACCCACACTAGTGACCGTCACTACAATGTGCAAGTAGATCGGTGAGGTGTGAGGTGCGAGCCTTAGGCCAGCGCACTGCGAAGCGCAGCACAGCACAACGCACATGTACACGTCTGACGTTTGATGTTGTCTTAGAGACTATCAGATAAGCGTGGGTGTGCTCACCCAGCATCAGCAGCACCTCTGTATTGCTTTCAGCACCTACTCCTTTTGTCGGTGAAGCTGTTGCGTTGACGAGAACTTCTTATTGCAACATGTGCTCCGCTCGTACTGGCACTCGCGCTCTTGGACGCCTGGACGCATGCTCGGAGCTACTTGCCGTCGCCACCACCAGCAACGCCGTCATTGCCGTAGCTGAATGGAGACAGTGTCTGGTAAGTGTGTCTCGCACTGTCTGGCTCGCTACAAGTCGCTCGCAACAGACAGCTCGCTCCGCCGTTCTCGTGCAGAATCGCCGCGATCGCCTCAGCGCCATACTGTGCCTCCAACTTTGAGACACCATCGTAACGACGCCGTGCCCAGTAGTCCCGCGACACAGATGTCGATCTGGTTTTGGCTTTGGCTCGAAGCACTCTTGCGAACTCGCACCATCAAGGCGATCAAGGAGATCATCGCACTACTCTACGTGCTTCGAATGCGAGAGTGTCTGTCAGCTGGCTCAACGAGATCGTCTTTGTAGAGTGCAGTGGTGTGAGCGGTGCAACCAGCTTGCACACCAGCTCACTTGTTGGTCACGTGCGACGGCGCGACCAAGAAGATGTAGACGTTCTCTGCTGACGTCGTCTGGAGCAGTCCCGGCCGCGAGTGCGCGCGCTTTTTACCCACAATCAAGTGCCGCAAGTCGTCCACCTGCAGTCGCATACAAGAGCACATTCGTGTTAGCGCCACTCTGTCGAACGCGCCTTGGGGCACCAGCACCCAGGAGCAGGACGTACAATCGTCGGGTTGATGTTGAAGTAGTTGTGCCGGATCGCATGGACGTTGTTGTCCATCCACGTCGTGTCAATGACGTCCATGTCGAGGTACTGGAGCTCGCTCCCGTTGTCGCCATCGCCACCTTTGACGCGGTCGCGCGCGCACTGGAGAGCGTCTTGCGCCGGCCGCGTCACGGGCGTGCGGTTGTACGCGTACGTCGCGACGCCTGGGAACTTGCCTTTCTGATTGATTGCTGCGATCGCGACGTCCATGTCGACCGCAGGCGTGAGGTTCGACTCGACCCAGTGGAGGAACTGCGTCTCCATGCGTTCGCGTGGTTCGTGCTCCATTGCGTCGCGATGGACCATCGTGCCGCGACGCCCGAGCGAGTAGTTGAGCGGCCCGAAGAGTGACGTCTTGGACAGGAACTCGAGGTAGAACAGTGCGCCGTCCATACTGTCGGCATACAGCGTGATGTGGTTGCAGAACCGCCGCGCGACGTCGTAGCCGCCGCCGTACTTGACAAAGTCGTTGCGCGAGTAGTCGGGATTGCACAGCGTGAGCGTCGAAAGCTGGAGACGCGGTTCGCGAAGCGCGTCTGAGCTGTTCTGTGGCTAGTTATGGTAGTAGAGATACGCACAGGCAGCGGCGCTGACGTTAGTCGGCAGGCAGTTGGCAAGGTGCAGAGCAGGAAACATGAGAGCGCACCCGCAGGATGTCGTCCAAGTGGCCTTGGTGGAGACAGCGGAAGAACACGCGCGCACCCATCGAGTGCGCAATGATGTTGAGCGTCGAGTAGCCAGCGTCGAGGAGGCTCTGGAGGAACGCGCGAAAGTCTTTGGCGGTCTGGTCGCTCTCACTCCCGACTTTCTTCGCTGCTCACACACACATACAAGCACGCGCACGATACCATCCCAGTCGCGTGAGCCAGGCACCTACCCACACGCATATGCATATGCCTGGAGACTGATCACAGCAACTGACGCACCTTGAAAGTACGCGAGCGCGCCGCCACTGGGCCAGCTGAACACGAACGGATGGATGAACGGCGGGAAGTCCCCGAGTGCAAGGAGCTGCGCGAGGCGGTTCATGCCGTAGTCGAGCGAGCAATTGTAGCCGTGAAGCAGCACGAGCGCCTCCTTCCGCACGGCAGAGAGCTGCATCTCGAGCATCGGCGTCGAGTTCTCGCGGAAGATCTGCCGCTTGGAAGACCGGTCTCTCTGGAGCGACCGCGACGGCTGCGGCTGCGCCGTCTTTGCGTCCGTGGCTTTGCTGAACACGACGTCGTCAGCCGGTGTCCGGAGCATCGAGAGACACTCGGCAGCGCTCAGCGGCGCGCCATCCGCAGCGTCAGTCGGTGTCAGGTGCGTCACTGCAGGCAGGAACGTGAAGAACCCGCCCGAGACCGAGCACTCGACGCTAGCGACGCCCCAGTGAAGTCCGTCGCGCGAGTGCTTGGGCCAGAACGCGATCGCATCCGACCGCTCTTCGCTCCGGTTGTGGCAGTAGCCAATGCGCAGGTTCACGAACGAGTACCCGCTGCCGTGCTCGAAGCTCCGGAACGGACCGATCGGCACGCCGTGGTCCCACTGGCCAGTCAAGCGCTCGCCGTGGTACGACGTGTCGGTCCACATGCCGTAGCCGTGTGGCTCGCCGTCGGCGTCGAGCCCGCCGCAGTACCGAATGACATTGCGCTTCGTGGTGTAGAACCGCGCAGCTGAGCGGTACGAGATCGAGTTCGTCTGCGGTCCAGGCCGCGCAGTCCACCAACTGATGCTGTTGAACGTGTTTGTGCGCACGAGCCACGGGTACGTGTAGTGCGTGAAGACGTAGACGACGATAGTCAGCGCTTCGAGGCCGATGAGGATCATCATGACGACGTAGCGCGTGTGCGCGTGTTCGTCCGAGATCGTGTCGTCGAGCCAAAAGAGCGCGTGTGCGTTGCCTGTGAGCGTGTACGTGAGCATCTCTGCCAGCACGACCCAGTAGATGAGCCACCGGATGAGCAGCGCGACTTGGACGATGACGTAGATCACGAAGATCACAGCCGCTGTCGCAAAGAGCTCGTCCGACGTCGTCGTTCCTGGCGTATCGTCCGAGAGCACCGTCGTGCGCGACTCTAGCACGTGCAGAGGCGACAGTCAGAGTCAGTTGGCAATTGCGCCAAGCCCCCAGACAGACCAGCAGCAGACGCACCGCCTGGTGTGAGCGACAGCGTCGCGAGCACGAGCAGGACATACGCGACCATGAGCCACGTCACAAGCTGCGCGACGAACGAGTACTACAGACGCGAAGCGGCGCGGATGTGTGAGGGTAGCGGCGGTTGTCGTAGCATCCGCAAGCGCAGCACGTACTTTGCGGTAGACGCCGCGATACCGACGCTGCAGTCGCCGTCCAGTCATGAAGCCGAACGCGCTGACACACACACGCACACGCACACGCATAGATCGATCAGTCCTCAGCTCGTCTACAAAGCACCAGCGTCTGTACGCGCACCCTGCGTCCGTTCAGACGCTCGCATACCGCGCGTAGTTGAACTCGTCGGTGGCGCTGTCGCCTGCGACGACATCGCCGTCTTCTTCTGATCGGCTACTCGATTCGCGTTCGCGTGCCAGGCGATGGCGCACGGTCGCATCTACACCCTGCTCTGGGTGCTGCAGCAGCGGCGGTGGCGACGGCGCGCGCGTAGCCATGAGGCTCTGCGTGAGCTCATCGCGCGTCGCTGCTGCTGCTGCTGTGAGGTCGGCCGCCGCAGAGCGCTGCTGCGACCGCATGCTTCTGCTTCTGCTTCTTTGAGCTTGGTCGTGTGTGCGAGCAAATGGTCAACCGATTCGAGCAGTTAACTTGACATTTGTATGTGGAATGAGACTTGCCAGCGACGTACGATTCGCTTGCGTTGTTGACTCGAAGTCCTAAGGAGACTGTGTCTCTGTCGCTCTGTGCCGCCACGGACTGTCTACGCCCACTCGGTGCCCTACGCTACAGCAAGAAGACGTACGCGAGCATGTGCCAGTGCTCCATCACGTCGATGTTGCTGAGGACGCTACACTACGCCATCATCTGCCTTGCGTGTCCGAGTGCGAGACGGTTCGCCGTCTCGAGGTCTCGAGAGTCCGCTCGTTCGCTCGCTCGCTCGAAACTGCTCCGATTCGCTCCAAACGACGCTCAGCTGCATCGATCGATCGATCGTGGATGCGCACGACGCCGCCGCCGCCTCACACATACGCACGCGAGGTGCGCCGGTATTGTAGCAGTGAGCGCGAGTGGATGCAGCAGTCGCTCGACGCGAGCTCCTCCGTCTCGTCGTCTACTTTGTTGCTCTAGACGATCGACCCGATACGTCGACGCAGACGCTCACGATGGCGGTGCCCCAGCACTTTTTCCGGCTAGAGACCGAGGGGCTCGCGTCGTCGACCAGTGTCGTGCCGCCTGCTGGCACCGGCGCTGCAGCGCGGACGCGCTCACCTCCGACCGGCACCTTCGCGCGCATCTTTGGGTGGAACCGCGTGCGGAGTGTCCCGGGACAGGAGATCACCGACCAGCAGCATACAGACGCATCGCCGATCAAGAGTCGCGTGCTGTTTATCAACGACGTCCTGCGCACGCACGAGTACGCGAGCTACATCGCGAAGAAGTACGACACGGAGGTGTACCGCGGCAACATCGTGCGGTCGTCCAAGTACTCGCTGCTCAACTTCCTCCCCAAGTCGCTCTTTGAGCAGTTCCGCCGCGTCGCCAACTTCTACTTCCTCATCATCTCGCTCCTCCAGCTCTGCACGGACCTCTCACCTACGAACGAGTACTCGACGATCGGTCCGCTCGCGATCGTGCTCTTTGCGACAATGGTGAAGGAAGGCATGGAGGATCGGCTGCGGCACCAGCAGGACTACTGCGTGAACCACCAGAAAGCTGACGTCCTCGGTGCTACGCCAGAGAACCAGACCGCGGACCAGTCGAGCGGGAAGGTCGGGCAGAACCCCGCAGTGCTCGAGCACGCCGGGAGCTCGTCGCGCGGCATGCTCTTCCAGCCGATCTTCTGGAAGAACTTGCGTGTGGGGCACGTCGTAAAGATCTACGACAAGGAGCAGATCCCCGCCGACATTGTCCTCCTCTTCTCGAGCCACGAGGACGGCGAAGCGATGTGCGAGACATCGAGTCTCGACGGCGAGTCGAATCTCAAAGTGCGCCACTGCCTCAAGTGGAACCAGATCCAGCCGGAGAGCGCCATGGGCTTTGGCACGACCGTGAACTCGGAGATCCGATGCGAGCTCCTGAACAAGCGCCTCTACAGCTTTGACGGCGTCTTGCGCATCTCGTACGCGAGTGAGCAAGCGAAGCTCGAGGCGAAGATGTGGTATGACAAGAAGCACGGCACGAGCAAGTCGCGCTCGGCGCTGCCGGATATGGAAGAGCTGCCGATCAACATTGAGAACGTGCTCTTGCGCGGCATGAAGCTGTGCAACACCAAGTGGGTCATCGGCGTCGTCGTCGGCGCTGGGAACGACACGAAGCTAGTGCAGAACATGAAGGCGATTCCGTCCAAGTTCAGTCGCTTGGACCACACGGCGAACCGGTGCATCTTCCTCATCTTCGCCGTGCTCTTCAGCGTCTGCTTCATCAGCTCGATCCAAGCGTCGCTGTTCTCGCACAAGGTCCACACGAACCCGGGCTTTGCGTCCGCGATGCCGTACATCAAGCACTACAGCGTCGGCGACTTTGCTGAAGCTTGGGTCACGTACTTGATCCTGTACAACAACATGGTCCCGATCTCGCTCTACATCAGCCTCGAAGTCGTCAAGTGGTACCAAGCGCGGCGCATCGAAAGCGACCCGCGCATGCGGTGCGCTGACAATGGCCACGGCGTGACAGCGCGGACGTCGAACGTGAACGAAGATCTCGGACAGATCAAGTACATCTTCACGGACAAGACCGGGACGCTCACGAAGAACCAGATGCTGTTCAAGGTCTGCAGCATCGGCGGCGTCATCTACGACGGCACGAACATGAACTTGCGGCGATTAGCGAAAGCGAACGGCAGCGGACTCGCGAGTGGCGATGCATCACCGAGTATCTCGATGAGTGGGCCGCCGTCGACTGCGAGCTCTGGGTCGAAGCTTCCATCGTCTGGACGTGAAGGCTCTGAGGGCAAGCGCATCGTGAAGCAAGCGTCGTTGTCGGAGAAAGACGTGCGGCCGTACTACCACTTGCTCAACATGATCGAGAACCCATCGCGGTACATGGGGAGAGAGCAGCACTCGCTCGAGCTCGCGCGGCCGTTCTTCCGGTGCTTGCTCCTCTGTCACTCGGCGTCGGTTGCGATCGAAGAGAATGCGCGTGCAATCGCAGGACACGGCGATGACCAGTCCTCGAGCTCGACGAACCTCGGAAGCGACGGCTTTGGGCTTCGGCACATTGGTGGCGTGAACTCGCTCAACGGCTCGCTCGAGTCCGCCGATGCGTTTCCGTGGAGCGGCGTGTCGCTCTCGTCCAAGTACGAGCGCAAGCACTTTGGGTCGTCACCGGACGAAGTCGCGCTCTTGAACGCTGCAATGGAGTTCAAGTGCGTCTACGAAGAGCGCGACGGCGACTTGATCCACATCCGACTCTTCGGCAAGTCCGAGACGTATCGCTTGCTCGCGCTCAACGAGTTCGACAGCACGCGCAAGTGCATGTCGGTAGTTGTGCAGCAGATCCACTCGCTCGGTGACTTGGACGACGATGGCACAGACGGCACTTGCAGCGAGTACGACCCCGAAAGCGCCAAGAAGCGCAAGCAGCACCGACGGCAGCAGTTCCAGCGCTCGAGCGCCGCAGACGACGACATGAAAGACAGCTTTACCGAGCTGGAGAGCGCGCTTTTGAGTGGCAGTGCGCCAGACCGCAACGAGAGTTACAGCCCGAGCGCCGCCGCAGCCGACGAGGACGAGATCCTCGTGTTCTCGAAAGGCGCCGACACGGTCATGTTTGCAAACGCCGCGAACGCACAGGACATCAGCAAACTCGGACTGCACGTGCACTATTTTGCAGCAATGGCGCTCCGGACGCTCCTCCTCGGCTTCAAGACGCTGTCCAAAGCCGAGTACCACGCGTGAAAGAGTGAGTACAACATGGCGCGCAAGTCACTCTCGGACCGCGAGCACCTTTGCCTCGAAGTTGCCAAGAAGATCGAGCGGTCGATCTACCTCCTCGGCGCCACGGGCGTCGAAGACTTGCTCCAAAACGGCGTGAAGGAGTGTATCGACCAGCTCACACAGGCTGGTGTGAACATCTGGATGCTCACGGGCGACAAGGACGAGACTGCGATCTCCGTCGGCCACATGTGCGGCCTCATCAACGAGAAGAGCAAATTGATCATCATCAAAGGCAAGAACAAGCAGGACTGTCTCGATGAGATCGCGAATGCGCGGCGCAAGCTCAAGCGCGAAGGCGTCTGGGTCCCTGGTGTCGCGACGCGCAACATGTCGCTCGTGATCAACGGCGAAGCGCTCGAGTTCCTCCTTGCTGACGTCTTGACGTCGCCAGGCGCAAAAGCGCCCGACACGACACGATCAACTGCGCTCGATGGCTTTGCAGACGAGCGCGATGGTGGCGGACACCTCACGAGTACGCTCTTGATCAACGAGTCGGCCTCGACCAAGTCGGCTGGAAGTCTCCCGATCCAACTCCCGATCCACCACCACGACTCGCTTCCGTCGTCTCCAACTGCGCGCAACAATCAGCGCGTGTCGTCACGCCATGGCTCCACGCGCGCGTCCGTGGCGGATCCGAGCGCAGTGGTCCCGTCGCATCAGATCTTCATGGAGCTTGCGACGCAGTGCACGTCCGTTGTCGCGTGTCGTTTGAGTCCGATGCAGAAAGCGCAGGTCGTAGGTCTGATGAAGTCGGCGTCTGGCGCGCCATTGACCCTCGCAGTCGGCGACGGCGGGAACGACGTGAGCATGATCCAAGAGGCGCACGTCGGGATCGGGATCTACGGTCACGAAGGCATGCAAGCTGTGCGAGCTGCGGACTGCGATTGCGATGTTCCAGAACCTCTCGCGCCTGCTGCTCGTGCACGGTCGGTGGAACCACCGCCGCGTGGCGCGCGTGATCCTCTTCTCGTTCTACAAGAACATGGCGCTCATCATGACGCTCTTCCTCTACTCGCTCCGGAACGCCTACTCGGGCCAGACGCTGTACGAGTCGTACCTCATGGTCGGCTGGAACGTCATGTACACGCTCCTCCCGATCTTCGTCCTCGGCATTGCGGACGAAGACATTCGCGACTCGACCGTGCTCCAGCACCCGTACGTGTACCGGAGCTCGCTCAAGCGCAGTGAGCTCAGCATCAAGCGCCTCGCGGTCTGGGTCCTCAACGCCGTCATGCACTCGCTTCTCGTCTTCTTCTTCGCCATGAGCGCACTCAACGGCGTCTCTTCGACGAAAGGCCATGCAAACGGACTGTTCACAGACGGCACAGCGGTGTACGGCGTGCTCGTGATCACAGTGACACTGCGTGCAAGCTTAGCGATGCAGCGACTTCATCGCTGGGGCCGCTTCCACTACATTTCGCTCTTTGGTGGCTTCACGGCGTTCCTCGTCTTTGTCGCGCTCTACTCGCGCGCGTTCGGTCTCTTCACGACGTTTGACGTCTTCCGCGACTTCTTTGGCATCGCTGACATGCTCTTCACGGAGGTGACGTACTGGCTCCTCGTGCTCTTCACGTCCGTGGCGTCTGTTGCGCCAGACTTTGCGATTATGTACCTCAAGCAGATGTACTTGCCGTCGAGCAACGACATCATCCAGGAGATCGACAGCGGTCTTGGTCACTCCGGCTCGTTCGATGCTGCAGACTTCTCGATTGCAAACCTGCGGGCCGCTCGCCTCACAGAGGCGTCCTCAAGTCGCTTCGATGATCAGATCCAGTCCGCACCGGCGCCAGGACGTTCGGACCTCACGGCATCGCTCCTCGATGGTGAGTGGAGCCAGAAGTTTCGCGACTTTGACCGCCCGACCGAGCACGACGAGCTCTCAAAGCAGCTCGTGGCGCTCCAGCGCGAGCTGGCGCAGGAAATCGGACTTCCGGACCCAATGCTGCGCGAAGACGATGCGCAGAGCTCACGAGCGCTCAACGTCCAGCCGAGCGTGCACCCGCTGACGCTCGAGTTCATGGGCGAAGAGCACTTGACGCTCGAGAACGAGTACGAGCTCACGTTCGCCTTGCGCGAGCGCCTTCGCGTGATCCTGTGTCTCAAGATCCTGGCGTTTGTGATCCCGCTCTACGCGCTCTACGAGTACTTCTGGGAAGGCGAGGCATCGTACATCTGGATCCGCGCCGGCTTCTTCCTCTGCGATGTTGTCTACATGCGCATCGCGCGGACGATGTTCTTCGTCGAGTACTACCAAAGCGCAATCCTCGTGCCGTTCTGCGCCATTGGCATGGCGCTCACGCTCACGATCTCAGACACTGGGAAGTTCGCCGCGGCGCTGTACCCGATTGTGCTCTTCGTCGTGATCCGCGTCAAGTTCCTCTACGCGCTCTTGCTCTCGATCTACAACTGCGCGTTCTACTTGCTCGCGGACAAGGTCGGGATCAAGAAAGAAGGGACGCAGGACGTCTCGGACCTCCTTCTCTTTGCGCTCTACCTCGCGTTCGTGATCACGTTCGGCGCGTACTCGTGCTACTCACTCCAGATCACGATGCGCCGGGACTTTCTCCAGAGCCGCTCGCTCCTCATGGAGCAGCGCCGATCGACACAGATCCTCAAGAACATGCTCCCCGAGCACGTCGTGCAGCGCATGCAGAAGGGTGACACGCTCATCAGCGAAGACGAGAAGGACGTGACAATCCTGTTCTGCGACATCGCAGACTTTGCCTCTTTCGTGAATCGGTTCGGGCCGACCGAGGTCGTCTCGCTCCTCGATCGCGTCTACTCGCTCTTCGACCAGATCTGCCAGAAGCACGGGGTGCGCAAGATGGAGACCGTTGGGAAGACGTACATGGCGTGCGCTGGGCTCCAAGGCAAAGACCGTGGCAAAGAGGCGGCGCTCCGTGCGGTCTCAATGGCGATCGACATGCTCGCGTCGCTCGACAAGTGCCGTGCGTCGAACGGCAATGGCATCAAGCTGCGCATTGGGATCCACTCAGGACGCGTCGTGAGCGGTCTCGTGGGCATGAAGAAGCAGCAGTTCTCGCTGTTTGGCGACACGGTCAACACGGCGTCGCGCATGCAGTCGACTGGGGTCACCGGTCGCTGCCAGATCTCGCAGGTCACGTACAAGAAGCTTGCAGGGCACTTTAGCTTTGAGGAGCGGCAGATCGAAGCGAAAGGCAAAGGATCCATGACCACGTACATGGTCGGCGAGCCGCTGAGTGAACTCGCGCGCATGGCCGTGCTCGGTCAGCTCGAGCACATGGTCAAGCGCGACTCGCTCGTCATGTCGGAGCACAACGCGCGCAAGGCGCTCGAGACCGACTTTCTGAGCGTCACGCGCCAGCGCATCGTGCAGAAAGCGAAGAAGCGCTGGGCCAAGTACGATCCGATCCGCTTGATCTTTGGTGCACCGCCGTCGACGCAGTTTGGTGGCGTGGCCAGTGGGAGCTCGAGTGCTGAAGAGCACATGCTGTCAGAGATAGGGACGCTGATGCTGCGCTTCAAAGAGGAAGAGATGGAACACAAGTACATGGAGAGCACGCTCGCAGACCGTGTCGAAGGCGCGCGCACGACACTGTTCCTCCTGTCGATCTACGCCGTCTTCACATGCTTGCGCGACCTCGTGCTCGAGCTCCTGCAGACCGCGTACAAGAGCAGCACGATCTCGGCGTCGACATACATTGTGATCTTGCTCATTCGGTCGCTCTACGCGCTCTTGACGCTATTCTTCGGCCGTCAGGCGCGCAAGGAGTTCCCCGACTACTCGGAGTTCAAGCTCCGGAACCTCCTCGTTGGCGTGTATATCGTCGGTCTGTGCTGCTTCACGCTCAGCGAAGCGCTGCTCTGGCGCCTCAACTTTGTCATGGAGATCGACACGTCGCCGCGCTACGTGAATCTCTGTCTCGACATCGTCCTCGCGATGTTTGTCGTCTCGAACGGCGGTTCGATCCTCCATCGCCACGGGGTTGCGTTCAACGTCCTCGCGCTCGTGGGCGTGACGGCGACGAGCCTCACGAGTCTCGACATCTTTCACCAGGATGCGAAGAAGTTCAACTCAAACTTCAAGACGAGCTACCCGCTCGTGCTCACGTACCTCTCGGTCATCACGAACTTCATTGCCTCCCAGAGCGTCGAGTTCTTTACGCGACGGCAGATCTGGCTCAAGACCCGGACGCAGATCGAAACCATGAACGCCGACCGCCTGCTCTACCAAATGCTCCCGGCCGCCGTTGTCATGCGCCTGAAAGAGGGCGAGACGGTGTGTGATCAGCACCAGCAAGTCGGCATTTTGTTCTCCGACATCAAGGGCTTCACGTCAATCGCGTCGCAAGCAGACACGGCGCAGGTCGTGAACATCCTTGCGTCGCTCTTCTGCGCGTTCGACAAGCTCACGGAGAAGCACAGCGTGTTCAAGATGCAGACGATCGGTGACGCATACGTGATCGTGTCGGGCTTGCCGTACGCTGACATGAGCCTAGGGCCTGTGGTGGGTACGTCGGGTGCGAGCGCGACAGGTATGGCACCAGTGCGCGGCACGAGCAGTCGCGTGTTGCCGCTCGGAACGATCGATCAGGGTCTCGCAACGGTCGAGCGCTCTGCACACAACGCACTCTCGCGCCGGAGTACGCTCAAGCACAAGTTCCAGATGCACATCCGAAGTCATATCCGCGACCTCCTCGCCATGGCGCGCGACATGCACAAAGAAGTGCGCAAGGTGCAGGACCCAAACACCGGTGAGCGTCTGCAGATGCGCATAGGCATCCACATTGGCAACATCATTGGCGGCGTCATTGGCACAACGACGCTGCGGTACGACATGTGGGGTCCCGACGCGCTCACAGCGAACGAGCTCGAGTCGAACGGCGTGCCGGAGAAGATCCTCGTGAGTCCAATCGTGATGGAGGTCGTCAAGGGCATGCCAGACATTCGATGTACGTTCCACAAGAAGGCGGCGTTCACGAACGTGAGCCTCATGGATACGTACCTCGTGGACTTTATCGAGCCACCTGGCGAAGCAGATGGCAGCGCCGCAGTCGCCACTGGCGTCGGAGGACCGATTGGCAGTGTCAACGCTGAAGGCGATGCCGATTCGCCCAAGAGCGTGAGCTCTATGCTCCTCCCAGACGACTCAGCGCCGCTCCGGCCAGGCTCCAGTCGCCCCGACTCCAGCCGACCAGGCTCCGGCAAGTCCGCAGCTGCGAGTCCAGCGCCAAACCCTCTTGTTGCAAGCGTGCGAGCGTCGCTGTCGCAGCAAGCGAGCAATCGGTCGGTCACTGCTGGGCTCCTTGGCAACAAAGGCACTGCAGCGTCACCCACCATGACTGGTGTCGTCCCAATTGGCGGTACAGGAGTCTCTGGCAGCAACGCTCGACTACTCAGTGGCGCTGCAACGAGCGCAGGAGGGATGAGCGACCGAAAAGACGAGCTGCTCGCTGACAATCACGTGCGCACTGGAAGCAGCAGCGCACTAGAGCGTGCGCAGATCAATACGCTCAACACTGTCGAAGACGCATAGCTAGGAGGAGATGTGAGTGAGAGCACATCAATAGGCAGGAGAAGCTTGAAGGCACTGTAAGTTAAGTAGGTCGTACGCTCATGCTGTTCGTACATCGGCTGTCTGCTGCCTCGATGAGTCTACTACATCTTTGCTTCGCTAGTCCTGGATGAACGGGAACGACTGGAAGTCGCGGTACACGAGCTCGCCGTGCTGATCAAAGTGCGCGACGCGGTAGCACCGCTCGCAGAAGAACATCGGGTCGGCGATGGCGAGGCGGTCGCCGTAGCAAATGTACTTGGCGCTGTACTGCTGGCACACAAAGCACTTGCGCAACGCGCGAAAGTGCGGGTTCGGCAGCCGCAGCGGGAACACACTCGTCGGCGCGTCAGTGTCTGCCACAGCATCGGTGGCGGTGTCAGCGCGGCCATCACTGTGGCTGATAGCGTCTCTGTTGCTACTGCGGGTATGGCTTTGACTGTGACTGTGACTCGGAGCGTCGTACTCGTGCGGCAGCCGCGCGTCGCGAATCCGGATGAGGTGCTCGCACTCGCCCTGGTGGATGTACACGCCTGGGAGGTCGACCTTGAGCGGCAGGTCGCGGAACGTCGTGCCGTCCATTGCGCGCGACGCCTTCGGAGTGCCGTACCGCGCAATGCGCGTGGGCGACTTCCACAGCCACGTGCGGATCGCATCGGCGTAGTCGACGTGGTCGGGATGGCGCCGGTCGACGTAGAACGTCGCGTCAAAGTACACGAGCTTGGACGGCTTGCCGTGGTCGCTCAGGCGCTGGTCCGACGCGCACACGACGAGGTCGACGACGTCTGCGAGCGTCTGCGACTCGCGCACGAGGAACGACTGCGTCTTCGCGGGGTCTTTGCTCGGATGCAGCACGTCGAACCAGATCACGAGCTCTTCGTTTGCACTGCTGTTGCGACTGCCAGCACTCGCTCGAGCGTCGTTCTGCAGTGTCTCTGGCTCGACCCCGCACGATCGCAGTAGGTTGCTCGTGCGCTGGTTGTGCATTCGACTGGCGCTTGTCTCCTGCCGCTGCTGTTGCTGTTGCTGGTTGAGGCTTGTGCTGCTTCCACTGCCGTGCACATCATCCTCTTCGTCGCCATCACCGTCTCCACCAGTCGCCTGAAGCGGGAACAGCGGCGGCGGCGGTCGTGCAAACTCAAAGCACAGGTCCGTCTTCGTGTCGCCCATCGAGCGCTTCTGCTGCAGCGCGCGCGTCTTGCTCGCGTACGTGCTCACAAACGTCCCGACGCGCGCACTCGGCTCGCGCTCCGCACGCAGCTGCGCTACTGGCGGCAGCGCCCGGAACACTCGATCGAGCTGCTTGAGCTGTTTGCGCAGCCGCGCGCGCTCGCGGCGCTTGACTCGACGCGCGTGGCGAGCCGCTGCTGTGCGCTTGCGCTGCGCGATCTCGCGGTCGCGCGCTGTCTCTGTGTTGTTGGTGCTGTCAGCGCCTCCTGCAGCTTGTGCACTGTCGCTGCCACCATTTGCGCTTGTGCTTGTGTTTGTGCCAGTGCCATGAATCGTGTCCGTGCCAGTGGCACGAATGGCTCCAGTGTCCGTCCGACTACCCATCGTCTGGTTCTCTTGCGTTGTGCTGCTGCTGCTGGCGTCGTTGCTAGTGTTGTCACTAGAGAGCGGCTCCTGCTGCTCTTCTTGTCTGTCATGGCCAGTACGGTCGCTATTCGCTTGGCTGGCTGCGGTGTTGTGTCTAGTAGCATCACCATTGTTGCCGTCGCTGTGGTCGTCGTCGTCGTCGTCGCTGCTGTCGTCCAGGTCGTGGCTCTGGTACAGCACCCACCGCACGATCGCCTGGTACTTCTTCACGCGCTCGGCATACGAGAGACCCAGCTCGAGGCGCACGGGCTCGAGCTCGTTCCAGCGCTGCAGTGCGCGGTAGATCGCTGCATCCACAGTGCGTTCGAGCGGCGGCAGCACAATGTCGTCGACGCTGATGTCGACTGGCGAGCTGTCGACAGCCGCAGCGGCGGTGCCGCTGATGTTGCAACTAGCGGTGGTGCTGCTGCTGGCGCTGCTTGCGTGACTACTGCCTGCATCAGCAGCGAGCAGCGGAGGAAAGAGCGCTGCGAACGCGCGCTGTCCGCTCGAGCGACGCTCGCGCATGCTGCTCATGCTCATGCTCATGAAGAGCTCTTTTGTGTCTTTTGTGTCTTTTGTGTCTTTTGAGTTGAGTGGCAGAGTGACAGACGAACGAACACAGTGTCAATGAGCAGATACCACACAGTCAAGCGACAATGCAAGTCGATAGCGACTATTTCACACAGTCAAAGTAGGGCGAAGTCTTGATCAGAATCGTTTTTGAAGCAGTTGATACTCGTCCGCTCGCTTGTCTTTGCCAGCCAGTCAAACCGCGCGTGCGTTCACACTCGATGCGTCCGCCACCTCGGCTCGTCGTGACTGCCTCTCGATGGATGCGAGTGAGTGAGACGATGGCGGACAGACAGCACACACGCTCGGTGAAGCCAGACTACCCCTGTGCTGCACAGTAACCAGTCAAATGGTACGCAGCACAGCTTTGGAGACAGCGAGTGAGTGTAGCACACTTGCAAGGTCGGTCATTCAGCACAGGACGACTTTGAAACACCAGGCATGCGCACAAGAGTCCCTTTCGTCAACAAGATTGACTAACTTCGTGACAGTAGTGCTGTGAACTGCGTGCTGAGTGCTGCGTGCTGAGTGCCAAGGATCTCAAAGGGGCTACAAGCGACAACGACACCTCACAATGTAAAGCACACCAAAACGCAGAGCGCAAGTGCCCAGTATGCAGTGCCGAGTGCAAAGTGCTCAAATGCGTCTTGCGCAGCGCAGTGCAGTGCACAAGCGCTCAGTGTCGAGTGGTGTGGTGCGTGCTCAAAAGTGTGCAAGACCACACCCACGCCTCGCGAAACGCCACAAACGACGCTTCGCGCACAAACTCGACATAATCGACACCACGCGAGAGTGAGTGTGAGTGTGAGTGTGAGTGTGAGTGTGCATCCGTCGGACTGTCTGCTGGTTGTTGCTGGAAGCGCGACTCGACTCGACTCGACTGGGGTCATCTCTGGGATCATCCATCACTCTATCACTCGGACGTCTGAAACTCGGACGCGGACGCGGACTCGGACCCGCGAGCGACGCCAGCATGCGCCGACAGTATGCGGTGCACCACGCCGACGCACCAGAGAGAGCGCGCGTGTGTGTGAGCGAGCAAGCGAGCTTGAACGGCTATCGTGAGTCGAGAGTCTTGTTCAAGGTGACGCTCAAGCTCCAGTGCAAGCAAACGCAAGCGCAAGCACATCCGCGAGTGCACTCCAGCTCGTTTGCCTCACTTTGCAATCGGCTCTCTTTCGACCACACCAAGCACCACCCACTCCACCACCATGGCTTTCCCGTACACCACCTCGACCCCTGTCGACGCCGCGGCGTTCCCATACACGACCGTGCCGAGCGACCCGTCGGCATTCCCGTACACGACGATCCCAAGCGACCCGTCGTCGATGTTCCCGTACACGACGAGCCCAACCGATGCGGCAGCGTTCCCATACACGACTGTGCCGAGTGACCCGTCGGCGTTCCCGTACACGACGATCCCGAACGAGCCCTAGACGGCTCACGGCTCATGGCTGACGACTAGTCCACGAGCACAGCTCGCGAAGGATCTCGAGTCTCAAGTCTCGAGTCTCAAGTCTCGAGTCTCAAGTCTCAAGTCTCGAGTCTCGAGACGCACGCACAGATCCCGATCCACGAGCCGTCTACCCACCACCCCTTCATGTCGTCGTCCATTCCACGCAACTCGCTCAGCTCCGCTCCTGTACTCAGTACTCAGCACTCAATACGCACGCATTCTCCTGGTCGTCACGATCACTCGCGCCGTCGGCACCGTTCGCTTCGGTTCGCTTCGATGTGCGTGAGTGACGTAGTGACGTAGTGAGTGACATAGTGAGTGAGTGACGTAGTGAGGTAGAGACACCAGTGGCACCGGCTAATACACTGCTGCATGGCGCTGAGCGTGTTCAGATCGATCGATCAATCCGTCTCTCTCTTCCACACACATCGTCACACACTACTAGTATCTTGGTGTCTCGTTCTCATTCCCGATGTGTGCCTTGTTGTCCACGATGCACTTCTTTTCATTTGCTGGCCGTGTTGATGTTGACAGTGCTTGCGCGTATGTGGCTGTGAAGGATATGTGTTGAGATCAAATACACCGCGCGACCTTGACGCCTGTTGTCCCATATCCATCACGAACCGAGTTGCTGTGCTGTGGTTCCGGTTGAAAGACAACATTTCGACAAACACCCTGGGAAGGAATGTCTGACCGTCACGTTAGACTCATGACGAACCGAAACGACACACGCATCAAACGCTGCACGCATCGGTGAACCAGCAGCTGAAGATGTGCGTTTGATTGATTGGTCAAATAAAGAAGACATCGTTGCGTTGTTTGTACATGGCGCTTGCAAGCGACTCGGCAATACACTGTGAGCATCTAGTACTCCTCGCCAAACTCCTCGTCCTCGCCCTCCGCGGTCTCGGCGCTCACCTCTTCGTAGTCCTTCTCGAGCGCCGCGAGGTCCTCGCGCGCCTCCGAGAACTCGCCCTCCTCCATGCCTTCGCCGACGTACCAGTGCACGAACGCGCGCTTGGCGTACATCA
>JAASFT010000232.1:0-27758 GCA_023333885.1 Globisporangium parvum
CGCCACTTCGAGCGCGTTCTTCGCCATGATGTTGCACAGCGTGTCGACGTCCACAGAGCGGAACACCTCGGCGTACACTGCGGATATCCGCAGTCCAAGTTAGTTTCTCGACACGTATTGTCGCATGGCAACCTGTGACAACTCATTGCGACTCATGGCGACACAGTACGTACGCTTTGTGACTGGAATGCACAAGGTGTGCACGCGGATCCGGCGCTCGCCGCCCGAGTTCGTGTACAGCAGCGCAGCTTGGACTGAGATCGTCGTGGAGCTCAGGAGCGCGTCGCTGTGCGTGATCTCGATCGCAAACGCCGAGTCGGCGTGGCACGTCGGGAGCGCGAGCAAGTCTGGACCGCGCAGGAAGAGGTTGCCGTAGAAGTTCGACAGACGCATGCCCTTGGTCGTGCGCACGCGCATGACCGCTTCCCAGCCCGTTTCGCGCACGAGGCAGTGCGCGAGCTCGCGCTGGAACTTCTCGCCGTCCTTCTCGACCGTGAAGCTCGGGTAGTAGTACACCTGGCCAGCGGAGAACTTGGACAGCGACCCTAGCACATTGCGAAGAAGCGACCAATGAATGGCACCACGTGAGTCGACATGAACCGACATGATCACGTGCTGCTATCAAGGATGCCACCGCACCGAGTGTTGCCACGTCCTGGTACTGCGACGAGAACAGGAACGTGTCAACGCTCACTTGCTGTCTGCAGAAGTCGATCGCGTTCGAGCGGTAGAACCTGCAAAGCGAAGAGAGAGAGAGAGACACACACACACCGTCCGTGTGAGCGACTCATACACTGCATGGACTTGCAATGGCAACGTACGTGTCGATCGGGTTGAGCAGCGACTGCTCCTTGTCTGTTCCGAGCAACCGCGGGTTTTCGCGGTTGCGCAGCGCGCCTTGGCCTGTCGATGGCAGCGCCGACTGGAACACGAGCATCTTGCCACCGATCGACGACTGTCGAGCGAGAGATAGACAGTGTTGTGTCCGTGTGAGCACAGACACGCAGCCAAACACAGGGAACGGTCATCAGCAGTCGCTCTGCTACGCACCATGAGCTTGAACGCGACGCGAATCGCAGGTCCCATCGCCGTCTCCGCTGAGCGCGCGTTCTGGTGGATCGCTGGCAGCGAGTCGAGCAGCGTCTCGATGATCTCGCGCGAGTCGCTCAGGTTCACGAGGAGCTCGTCTGGGATCGGGATGAAGAGCTCGTCGAGGTCTGCGATTACCATCATCTGCGGCGCTTTCAACGTCGACTGAGCGAACATGAGCGATCACATCACAGGCGTTTGTGAGCGACCACTCACAGCACCAACTAGAAGACGAAGACACTCGGATGCTCTGGATGAGAGGACTGACGCACCTTGAGGTTGTAGAAGTGGACCGAGCTGTCGTACGTGACAAAGCCAATGCGCGTGCGTGGTGCGCCTGGGAGGTTGTCGAGCTGCGCGCGGATCGTCTGCACGGCGAGCTGCACGGCGCCGGACTGGACGGCCGTCGCGGAGACGTCAATGACAAACATGTAGCACGGCGGCTGTGGCGGACGCATCATGTACTCGGACGGCGCGACGATCTCGACGCTGCCAGCGTTCAGCTCCGGACGCTAGCAAGACCGAACGCAAGTGAGAGAACAAGAGTGAGTTTCCTCGGTCCGTCCAAGACCCAGTGTCTGTCGCACTAGATTGAGCACGTGCACACACCTCTGCGCGGTCTTGACGCTGCTGATTCGCGTTCAAGTGGCAAAAGTACGAGCTCGCGACGTCGTTTGAGACACCGCAGAGGTTGCAGCGCCACCGGCGGCCGTTGTCGACCCACTGCACGAACGGGTTCACGTACGTGCGGCAGTGACGGCACCGCACGACGCCGCTCGGACCAAAGTTCACGACGTCGAGCTCTTCGTTGTCCTCTGGCGGCGCGAGTGGACGAATGACGACGCCGATCGTAATGCCGGACTTCGTCGCGTGGTCCTGCGAGTGCGGGATTGTGCTCACGGACATGCGCATGAAGCGCGGCTCGCATTGTGACGCCATCAGTTCGTCCGAGATCGGCGACTGCTGCATCGGCTGGCCTTGCTGGTTGTATCCGCCGTCTACAGACACACACAAGGACACAAGCACTCGTGAGGCGACATACAGGACGTAGGACATATCCACACCACTAGATAGAGCCAAGCATACCCATCATGTCGGCTGGCTGCTGGAAGTTGCCGCTTGGGATCCCGCCGCCGTACGACGGACCTGGAGGCGGCGCCTGCTGCTGCTGCGGGGGCTGGTTCATTGGCGGACCAGGAGGTGCAAAGCCGCCAGGACCAGGTGGGCCACTGCGCATAGGTCCACCAGCGCCTGGAGGGCCGCCTGGAGCGCCAGGTCCGCCCATCATTGGAGGTGCCTGTCCGACTGGCGGCGACGGACCGCCCATCTGCGGCGGACCACCAGCAACTGGTGGCGCACCGAGTCCCATCTGCGAGAACTGCGCGCTGAGACCATTCGCATTCGGAGGTCCCATTGGTGGTCCCGTTGGTGGTCCTGTCGGCGGTCCTCGGAGTCCCATGCCTTGCTGCTGTGGCGGTGCACCATACTGCATGCCGCCAGGGCCAGGCGGACCACGCGCGAGTGCGACACCAGGGCCGCCCGAGGGCGGACCGCTCATCATCATCGGCGGGCCGCGGTTCAAGCCGCCAGGGCCACCGCTGCCGCCTGGCTGGAACCCTGCAGGCTGCGACATCGGAGGACCAGGGCGGCCGAGGAAGCCTGGCGCTGTGGCACCTGGACCTTGCTGCGGAGGACCGCTGAACGACGGCGGACCTGCGCCAAACTGCGGCGGCGCACCGCCAGGCTGGCTCTGCGGACCTCCTGGGAAGCCGCCGATCGCTGGTGGACCGCCCGACGGCGGGCCGCCAAAGCCACGCGCTGGACCGGCCATCATCTGCGGCGCACGTACGTTCAAGCCAGGAGCGCCTTGTGGTCCTGGACCGCCGCCAAAGTGACCCGGCGGTCCTGAGCCGGACGGAGGGCCTTGCGAAGGCGCAAACTGCTGCTGCGCCTGCGCGGGGTTGAACGGCCGGAACGAGTTCGAGAGCGGCGCTTGCTGCTGCGGACGCGCGCCAGGCTGTCCTGGCGGCGCGCCGTACGGCTGGTACGGCGGATTGTTCATTTTGGACACTAACGGCGACGACGCTGCACGCGCACCTTCACACACAGAGCAAGCGAGCGAGCGAGAGATCGCACGTATAGACAGTCGCAGCGGTCAGTCGTTCGTCGCTCTCGTGCACATGTGAGTCCAGCCTCATGCGCGCAGGTGGCGTGCGCTGGCCTGCCGTGCCGCGCGCGCGTGACTCACCTGCTGCTGCTGCTCCAGGCTCTCGCGTCGCGTGCTGCCACGTCGTGGTTTGGATTGGATACTCGAATAGTAGTGTGCAAATGTCGCTCCCCCCGCAGGATCAACCTGATTACAGTATGGCATAATAATGTCAAGATATTTGGAAGTAGTACAGTGTGACCACGGCCAATACTTAATTCAAGTACTTTTGACAACGTCCATTTGCCCTGCAATACTCGATACTCTCTTTAAATGCAAACTCTCTCTATTGCAGAGATAAGCAAAAATTTCGTCAGATAAGAAGGATGTCACTCAATGTCACTCAAGAGAGGGTGTCAAAAGTACTTTATTGGCCGTGGTCAAACTGTACTACGCCAGTATGATACAACATGACTGTCATGATACACCATCTCAACACACAAGCAACACTACACAAACACAAACCAAACACAAACCAAACCAAACCAAACCAAACCAAACGCAAGCAATGAGCATGGTCCACGACTCCGTCCTCATCGCCGCCTCTGCACGAGATATGCTGCGGGCAGGCGGAAGCGCGCCGCATGTACTCGAATAGTAGTGTGCGAGGGAGCGACTGAGTGACCCCCTCGAATTTTACTTTGCCATTGAATGTTACACTCATGGGTGTCTTGACTGTTGACAGCGCTAATGAAACCTGGTAGTGATACAATGCAGGTCACAAGTATACGTTCGCTATCAATTGATCACATACAACATTCGTGGTATTCTGGACTGTCGATTTAGACACCTCGATCAAAATCATACACGTCGAAATCGCAACGCAAGATCCGACAATGCACTTGAAATCACTATGCTCCGATTCCTGTCTATAGCTGCTGAGATCCGTGCTCCGCCAAAGTACGAGGCAACACACTCATCAGCAGCGCGAAGCTTCAAGCAGCGGATCTGCCGGTCAGTCCATCAACGCAGAAGCAGCAGCTCACTTTGCGATCTCCTTGTCCAGGCTCCAGGCGCCAGCCGTCCACTCATCTACCCACATCGATCGATAGCATGGCGCTCCCAGACGAGAGCTCGCCGATGCTGCCGCTCTTGACGTCGCGCGCGCCGCGACAGCGCAGCACTCCGTCCAAGATGCTGCTCGCGCTCGCAGCGTGCGCTGCAGTCGTTGCGTCGATCCTCCTGTTCTCCGGCTCCTCGAGCTCCAGCATCGCAGTACCAGCACTGGCGACAACCAACGCTGCCGTCATGCCAGCGGCAGCGCCGGTAGCTCCATCGCTGTACCCCGCGAACGCGGACGGCTCGCGCGACTTGCTCAAGGAGTGCGACGAAAAGTACTTCACGCAGACGCTCGACCATTTTGGCGTCGGCGCACCGACGTACGAGCAGCGCTACTTTGTATGCGCGAAGCACGGCCGCAAGGACGGCGCGATGTTCTTCTACGTCGGCAACGAGGCGGACGTCGAGCTCTACCTCAACAACACTGGGCTCATGTGGGAGAACGCCGAGGCGTTTGGCGCGACGCTCGTGTTTGCTGAGCACCGGTACTTTGGCAAGTCCGTGCCGTTCGGGAAAAAGGTGACGAAGCACATGCAGTACCTCTCGACGGAGCAAGCGCTCGCTGACTACGCTGTGCTCATTACGCACCTCAAAGCCACGCTCGAGCTCGACGTGCCAGTGATTGGCTTTGGCGGCTCGTACGGCGGCATGCTCGGCTCGTGGTTCCGCATGAAGTACCCAAACATCATTGACGGCGTCATCGCTGGCTCGGCGCCGATCCTGGCGTTCCTCGGCGACGAGAAGCCCGTGGACATGGAGTCGTTTGCGCGCGTGACGACGTTTGACGCCTCGCCTGGCGCTGGGTCGGCGCCAAACTGCGTCCCAAACGTGCGCCGAGTGTGGGACGCGATGGCGACGCTCGGTGCCACGAAAGAAGGACGCGCGACGCTCAAGACGACGTTCGGGTTGTGTGCGAGCGAGAAGCTCGAGTCCGTCAACGACGTTGCTGGGCTCATTGACTGGGCCAAGTCTGCGATCGACTACATGGCCATGGGGAACTACCCGTACCCGTCGCCGTACATCATGAACGGCAAGAGCGTGCTCCCGGCGTACCCCGTGCGCGTGATGTGCTCGCACCTCGCCGGCGACTTTGCGCGCGACGACCGCGTGGGCTTGCTCAGTGCGTTCCGCGAGTCCATTGGCGTGTACTACAACAGCACGTTCGACCAGCAGTGCTACACACTCCAGCCGCCGTCGGAGGAGTCGGCGAAGGACGGCGACTTCTGGCAGTACCTCTTCTGCACCGAGCTGTACATGCCCACGGGCATCAACGGTGTCGACGACATGTTCTGGGCCGTGCCGTGGAACCAAACAGCTGACAACGAGAGCTGCAAGAAGCAGTGGGGCGTGACCCTTCGTCCGCAGTGGGCCATGACGCAGTACGGCGGCCGCAAAGCGCTCGCCGCCGCGAGCAACATCGTCCTGAGCAACGGCAACTACGACCCATGGTCTGGCACTGGCGTGCTCGCTAACGTCTCGGACTCGGTTGTCGCCGTGCCGATCGACGGCGGCGCGCACCACCTCGACTTGTTCTTTAGCCACGAACTCGACCCGCCAGCGGTCGTTGCAGCGCGTGCGACGGAGCTCGCGCACATGCGCAAGTGGGTCGCGCAGTACTACACTCGCCACGCGAGTCTCCAGGCGTGAACAAGCGTGAGTGCGAGTGTGTGAATGCTGGAGGCAGTCGTAGGCATCTCATGAGTAGCAGAGGAAGCGCGGCATCATCCGCAATGAGCGAATCCAAAGTGTCAACAGTGTCGATGGCATCGTTAACAGTGTCGAGTGTCGTGTCAACAGTGTTGCGGTGTGGCACAGGATGCCGATCAAGTGCAGCGTCTACCGGTGCGTGACGCTCGTGGCACGCTAGCTGAACAGCACGCATCCGACGCCTGCTCACGCGTCCTTCTTCGTCTCATCGAGCTGCGCAGCGAGCGTGTCAATCGCGCGGAACTGGCGCGTCCAGCGCGTGTTGTACAGGAACGGCCGCAAGTCAAAGCGGTTGTCGTCCGGCGAGTAGTTCTCCGCGTGGTACGACGGCGTGAGCGTCGTCATCTTGTGTCGGTTCACGCCGTAGTAGAAGAAGAAGCGCTTGACTTTCTCGGCCACGACCGTCGGCGCCAAGTGGCCCCAGAGGTGCGTGAGCTTGCGGAACATGCCATACGGGCCGCACCGGTCGATCTTGCGCAGACGGCCAAACCACCCGAGCTCTTCGTACGACATGCCCATATCTTCTTCATCGAGCTGCGAGTGGTCAGCGTCTTCGCTTGCAGCGTCTGCAGTCGGACGGAGCTCCGCAGTCGGTGGCGCTTCAACGACTGTCTGCAGCGTTGGGTAGTTGTACTGCACCGCACCCCAGCGCAAGAGCTTCTTCAAATCGCCCTTCGACACTGCGCCGATCGGGTTCAAGTCGCCGCTGCTGCAGTCGTACTTGGTCATGTACCCGCGCAGCGCTTCGTCGACGTTCGCTGAGCTCAACACGAGCAAGAAGCCGGTCTTCGAGCGCACCCACGGCAGCAGCTGCGCGAGCAAGTACGCCATGACCATGCGCAAGCGCGCTTGGATGTTCTGGAGCGCCAAGTCTTGTTGGAGCGTCCCGCCGCGCGAGAGGAACTGCGGCGTCTTGCCTGTCAAGACTGCAAATGTCTGGACCACGGCGTCGACCATCAAGTCCATGCCCATGCTCAAGTGGTAGCACCCGATCTCGCGCGCAAGCGACGCCGCGCGGTTCTTCGTCGCGCTCGAGCTGTTCTTCGTGCCCATGTACGTCGTGTGGAGCACGTGCGACGCCAAGGTCTGCGCAGTCAACGGCGTGTACGCGTCGCCAGTTGTCCCCATGATGCGCTGGACGTCCTGGATCACGCGAGCATCGCCTGCGTTTGCAGCGGCGACGACCAAGTGGCACATGACACCGACGATACACGCGACAGATGACGAGTCAGCGCCACCAGAGAGCGGAAGGAAGAAGCCGCTGCCGCCGCTGCGGCGCAAGTAGTCCCAGAGCCAGCACGCAGGTCCGAGCGCGATCTCCTCCTCCGGCACGTGGTATCGCACCGTGATCGGCGCGTTAGTCGCCAGTGACGCCCCCACTGCGTCGTCGTGGCAGAGACTAAAGTCGACGTTGATCTTCGGAACAACTGTGTCGAGGCCACTCGCCTGTTCGCTGCGGCTGCTCACGGAACCGCGGTACGACCGCACGTCGTCGAGGTCGACCGTTGCAGTCACGACTTCGACGTCAGCGACGGAGAACTGCGAGCCTTGCGCGACGACTTCGCCGTTCACGACAACGACTGCGCAACCGTCGTAGTACAAACGACCGCCGTCGCAGCCCTGCTGGTTCGCGTAGAGGTACACGCCGCCGCTCTTGGTCGTCGCGCCGCGGATCAAGTCCATGCGCTGCTCGAGCTTCCGGAGCTGGTGGTGCGAGCCGGAGCCATTGCCAATGATCTCGACGCCGGCGAGACTGAGGTTGATGTGCGGACTGTCCGGCGTGAAGAGCTCTTCACACGTCTCGGACGAGCAGCACGTGTCGAGCGTCGCGAGTGCGCCAGCGCCAAACGGCACGCGGACTTGCCCAGTGACCTTCTGCACGCTCGGCGGTAGCACGTGGTCTTCGAGACCTTTGCGCGCACTCGTCTTCCACGTCGTGAACCACCGCGTCTCGCGGTAGTTCCCGTCGTCGGCGTGGAAGAGCTTCGGGCGGATGAACAGGATCTGCTGGTTCAGCACGTACACGCGGCAGTTGTAGCGCACGCCGTTGTGCATCACGGGCATGCCAATGTCGCACAGAATGTCGGTCGTGACGTCCGACTGCAGGAGCGTCGCCATGGACTCCCAGCAGTGCAGGAACGTGTCTTGCTCGAGGAAGTGGTCTTCGCAGCCGTAGCCGCTCACTTCGAGCTCCGGGCCGACGCGGTAGCGCGCGCCGCGCTTCTTCGCCTCGACGATCGACGCGACGATGCGCTCGAGGTTGCCATCAAAGTCGAGCGCCCACTGGTTGAGGTTGCACGTCGCGACGGTCACGAGCGCGCTCATCTTGACGCTGCTGCGGATGCTGGTGCTGCTGCGGATGGTGTCGCAACGGACGAGGGAGCTTTGCGATCTGGCACGAGACACACTTTGGTTGAAGATCTTGAGGTTTGTATGCTTGTTTGAATTGCCTGGTGCATTTGCTAGTACTGATTCGAATCGTCAAGTCTTCATCGCCGCCACGAGGAGCATGATGGATGGGATGCACGAAGCACGAAGCACGAAGCAGAGCGAGCAAGAGCACGAGAGAAGAGATGGTGGTGGTGTGGTGTGAGTACTTGTTGATAAGTTAGGATGGTGTCTCGCTGGGTTCTCTTCATGCGAGAACGAATGCTGCTCTGGCTGCTCGGGTCGCGATCGCTCGCATCGTGCGAGCGAATAAATAGGGACGTGGGACGCCATCACTTGGCGCTCGAGCTGTCGAGACGGTCAATGAGGCGCTCGACGCGCTTTTTCCACGACTGGCGCAGACGCGTGGCCGAGAGCACGCCCTTCCAGACCTTGTTCCTGTGCGCGCCGCTGCTCTCGGCTTGGTACTGCACGAGCGTCCCGGTGTACATGAGCGACGCCGAGCGGCGGATGCTCTTAGGCACTTGCGAGTCGTCTGCGAGCGTCTGCTCGAGGGTCTTCGTGAGTCCGGCGGCTTCCACGAGCGAGTTGTACCAGAGCCACGCAGTGTCCTGCTCGTACAGATACAGGTCCATCTTCTCGCCGCTCGGGCCTTCGACGCAGAAGCCGCCGATGCTCGACATCGTGACCCACGTCACGGCGATCTGGATGAGCGGCCGCGGCGAGCGCTCGTTGCGCGTGAGGAAGAGGAGCTCGTTCCGGAGCACGACGTAGACCTTGAGCCAGCAGTCGCGCTCGCGCTTCCAGTACATCCAGCCCTCGATCGTCGAGGCGGCCGAGAGGTCCGAGCCGAGGAACGACCCGCGCGACGACGACGACGTCGTCTCGGTGGCTGCTTCGGACACCAAGCTGCTGCTGCCCCATGCTGTCATCGTCGATGACACGCGCTTGAGCGCCATGCTGGTACGTGTGCGTGTGTGGTCGTCGTGCGGCGGTGCGCGCGTGGTGTGTGGTGTGAATGGACAGACAGAGGATCTGCGAGTCCGCGAATTCCAAACTGACCTCGCGCGCGGAGGCAGGCAAGGCAGCTGGCGCTCAATACTCGCGCTGTGCTGATCTGTCTGTCTGCCAGTCCTCAGCAAGCATAGAGCAAGAGACACTCTCCACCAAATTGGCTCGTTGCGAGCTTCGACGAAAGTGCAGTGGCTCGCGTGCATAACGCACATGACAGATCCGTCGATGGTATGCAACTACAGATTCGCGCAAAGTCATCAAACCCTCTCCATGTTGTTCAGCACGTTTTACAGGATATGCAGCTGGCACTGAGCGGTATTCGCGCTCCTGGCTGTGTGAACAAGTCGGCCAACACGTGATGCCAGCAAGTCGCGGCGTTGTAAAGCTTACGAGACCCTTCGAAATTGCCACCTCCGACAGTTTATTGTGCGAAACCAGGCATTCCGAGCCAAACGCAAGCGCTGCCGCCCTTTCAAAACGCATACAATCTCGCATTTCGAGCAAAAACGGACCAAATCTGAATTATTGTGTGGATTTTCCGGCTCCAACGCAAAATCACTCTGAACCGAGGCTATTGGCACACACGGACTCGAAGCTCGAAGCTTGAGTCCTCGACCAAGATGCATCGCATCGACATACATGCTCGCTCGCTCTCAAACATCAAACACAGCACCACGCGCAAGCGCGACGGCTGTGTCAAGGTCAACAGCTGAGTTCGAGGACAACTCGCGCTGGTCTACGTGCCGTTCATTCGATTGCTCGCTTCCCGCCGCGCAGGCAAGACGGCTGCTTCTCGAGACGCGGGGTTTCGTGCAACTCTGTGTCTTGAGGTCTTGAGCCTTGAGGGCATCCAAGCACCGGCTGACCGACGCACACGACACGCAAGGAGCAAGATCACTCGACACAAGATGGCCGACGATGTATTCGAACAGGCGCGTGCGGTGCGTGTGGCAACACCAGCCTCCTTCTGCGAGCCTCACGCTGCGATAAATAGTCTGCCCGGATCGGATCGCATGCGACAAGCACGTCGACAGCGCAGGTGCCAGCGACGGTCTGCTGGGTCTGCTGCTGCTGCTGCTGCTGGACGACTCGATCCGCGGCGGATTGATAAGACGATGATGATGGCGGCGGCGGTGGCGGTCCTTCGACTCGCTGGGCTTCCTGGACTCTTGCGCTCGAGCGGCAGGCATAAATACTTGGGACAACGACCTCCGCGCTCAGCTCACAGTGCTCTGCAGCTGTGCCGACGACGACACCAGCGATCGACTGCGCTTGTGCAACCAGTTCGCGGCAATGCGCGCGAGCAGCGCTTTGCACTTGGCGCGCTTGCTCACGCGGCGGTAGTGCACGAGACTGCCGCGGTACGCGCTCGTCTTGGGCAGCTCCTCGACCTCGAGCTCGACGGCTCGAAAGTACTCGGTCGTGATGACCGACGCCTCGTACAGCCGCGTGCGCCACGTCTCGAAGCTCTCGTGGTCGAGCAGCCAGATCTCGAGGTCCTCGCCGTTCGGGTCCACGAGTCGCAGCTGGCGGTCGCCCGAGACCTCGACGCTTGCGACTGCGATCTGCATGAAGAGCGAGCGAGCGCGCTTCTCGCCTTTGAAGAGCCACAGGAACTCGTTCTCGAGCACGGCGTAGACCTTGGTCCAGCACTTGGCGTTCAGTGCGTCGCGCTGCCAGTAGACCCAGTCCTCGAGCGCGTCGCCGCACGACGTGAGGAACGTCGAGCGCGACGACGACGTTGCTGACGACGACGACGGCGGCGCCGGGTCGAACGTGAGTTCATCGGACGTGATGAGCTTCTTGAGCGCACGCATGCTGCTGTGTTGCGTGTTGTGAATGTGTGGCGGTGGTGGTGGTGGTGGTGGTGCTGTGGTGAGCTGAGCGAGCGCTCGTTTGCCAACCGCGAGGTGCGTCTGTGCGCTCTGCCGCGAATTGCCAACTGGGCAGGACCGCGAGCCGCCTTGCTTTGCGTGGATGCTGCTGTCCGTCCGTCCGTCCAAGCGTGTCGCGTCGCGCAGACCAGCCTCTGTCGTCCAGGACGCTTGGAGAGGTCGCTCCATGTGGTTTGGGTACACCAGCTGATCGCCGCCATCCGCCACGAAGCGTCAACCAATCAACACGTCTCGTCCTGTTGATGCAGGTCGCGTCTCTCAGGTCTCAAAAGGACCGTCACTCCGATGGCGAAATCATCGCGAATCTCACCTCTCTTGGAAGCAGAATAGTTCGACGTCCCAGTCGCGATCCCAATGCGCACGCACCACGAACCGTCGCGCGATACGTCCAGACCTGCTCGCACTCGGCGCTTCCTGCAACTCGCGCGGCTCGTGGCCAAATGCACGCGACGACGATGATGATCGCCGTACATACATACACGTACTCCAGACAGTCAAACACACACGCACGCACGCAGGCTCGGCTGGCTTCAGTATCACTCGAGCGTGTGCGCGAGCACCTCTCGCACGGCCAACTCAGCAGCGATTCGCATTGCGCTGCCGCCAAGATGGATTGTCGGGTGCCGCATCCACGCAGACTCTCGCGCTCGTTCTCGACCCCGCAGCCACACAAGGAGAGAGACACCCTGCAGATTGGCGAGTCGCGATCGATTGTTGAGCACACACACACGTTGTTGTTCTCCCTCGTCGCACAACCTTGAACCGAAAGCGCGACCACCAGGCAGCGAAAGCAACCGGCGGACACACGCGCCGACTCATGGCCGATCTCGTGCGATTCAACACCGCGCAGTCACCGCTTGCTTGCACAGGCGACCTTGGCGACCCAGTCTTACAGATCTTGATCTGCCATTCCAAACTCGGATTCAACAAGTCCCTTGCTTGACGAGATGCGGCCACCAAGCGCCGCGACACGAGTAGACACTTCAACACAAGGACTGGCGGACTGCTCACGCACTCGCGACGCGTCTTGTCAAAGGCGAAAAGCACTTCTACACGACTGCTCCATGCTAAGACAAGACGCAATCGATGTTGTGCATTGGCTAGTTGCCGTCGAGCGTCGGGTTCATGTGCATAGCACTTCTACACCTAGACTCGACTCTAGACTCGATCGTGCTCTCGGCTCCTACCATCGTATCGCTTGATCGCTGCTCATTTCGCTCGCTGTGCGATGCACGCATCCAGCATAGTAGATACCTGCGCTGTCCTTGACAGCACGACCGCTTTCCATACTGCTGCGCAATGCGGCATGCACATGCGTTGGTGCTTCGCATTCGCAGCCACGCGTGTGCGAGCGTCGTCAAATGCCAGCACATCGGTTTTCGCTCCACACGACGCAGCTGTCTCTTCCAGGCGCAACACGATGGCGCTCATGGTGGACAGTCGGTGCTCAAGGTAGTGCATGCGCGCTTTCTCGGTCAGCCATCTCGAGGTGCGCTTCCCTTGACCTGTCAGGCATGCGTGACGTAGTGGACGCTGCTGCGTACGAGCACTTTCCAATGCGGTTTGTCTCGATCGAGACGTCTTTGCGTGAACGAAGTCTGGACAACAGCACCGATGACTCGTCGAGACCTCGAGACTTCGAGACCGTTGCCTTCTACCACCGCGCACGCACAGGACACAGCACGAAGCGCTCGACGGTGATCATGCAGAGACAAGCTCAATGCAAGGTCGAGTAAATCGTGGTGAACTTCTGCCGACCTGACACGTCACTCTTCTCTTCGTTCCCGGAGAGTGACGTGACACCCTGATTCAGACGACCTTCGCGCAACATCATCTCATTCATCTCTCTGAAATTACACACATGACCGCATAACGAAACCAAGATGTTTGATGCGCTCATATGTCTGGGTTGGTTCACGCCAAAGCAGCAGCACCACAAGCTCGAAGCCAGCCGTGCACTTTCTCAAGAGCGCTGTCACGACAAGGACGACAAGAAGGGCGAGCGCGCGTGCTCCGGTTGCCCTGTTCCGCGTGACCGCGCACTCGTCTGCTCACCTGCGCGCCTGCACGTGCGCACCATGGCGTCTTACCACTCTCCATGGACGTCAGCGAGCCGCATGTCCCGCGAAGTCGACCGCCCGCTCGCGCCGTCGCCGACGATCAAGGGCTACGGCTCGGTCTCACGTGACGACACGCGCTGGGACTACGTGATGGTGTTCCCGAACCCGCCAAAGGAGACGATCGAAGCGAACGACCAGCGCGACGCAATCATCGGACGCCTGCGCACGGCTGGACTCGAGACCAAGCTCTTCTACTCGCTCGGCGGCGAGCTCGTGTTCTGCAAGATCCGCGCACACGAAGAGCTCCTCAAGGACGAAGCCGAGTCGATCCGCATGCACTTGCAGCTCGACCCAGACCAGCTGCGCCGCGCGTCGGCGGAAGGGCTGCCGCAGTACAACATCGCGCCGTTCCCGATCCGCGACGTCAAGCGGCAGTACTCGTACAACCCGTTCGAGTACATCTTTGCGGCGTACATGCAGCACAAGGAGCTGCAGAAGTTCTACTTGAAGAAAGGCAAGAACGGCTCGCTCTTTGGGAGCACGGAGCGCTTGTCGCTCATTGAGAGCATCATCACGGACCACGGCAATGGCGCCGGGTGCGACATTGAGCGCCTCATCTACGACGAAGTCATCGTCGAGTGCTTCCCGCTGCACGAGACCGACCAGATGATGGACCTGAAGCAGCAGTGGATCGTGTGGAACACGTCGCCGATGAACCAGCCGTTCGACCGCATCTGCAACTACTTTGGCGTCAAGATCTCGCTCTACTTCCTCTACCTCGGCCACTACACCAAGTGGCTCCTGTACCCGGCGCTCGTGGGGCTCATCCCCGGCATCCTCGACTACCTCGTGCCGCGCACGCAGCACAAAGCTGTGTTTTCGTACCTTTCGCCGGCGTTCGGTGCGTTCATGACGCTCTGGATGAGCGTGTACTTGGAGAGCTGGAAGCGCTTGAACGCGCGCGAGACACTGCGCTGGGGCACGTCGAACTTCACGCAGATCGTGCAGATGCGGCCGCAGTTCCAAGGCGAGAAGATCCCGTCGCCGATCAACGGCAAGCCGACGCGGTACTTCAGTCCGCGCGAGAAGTTCAAGCGCGTGGCGTACAGCTGGATCGTGATCTCGTTCCTCATCCTCGTTGTCTTTGGGCTCGTGTTTGCGACGTTCGTGCTCCGGTACGACCTCACCAAGGGCGACGCCGCCGATGAGCTTGTGGTGTACCACATCCAGCTCGGTCCGATGATCGCCGCGACGATCAACGTCGTGCAGATCACGATCATGACCAAGATCTACGGCGTCGTCTCGATCTTCTTGAACGATCAGGAGAACCACCGCACGGACATTGAGTACGAGAACAGTCTCATCGTCAAGACCGTGATCTTCCAGTTCGTGAACAACTACTCGGCGCTCTTCTACGTCGCGTTCCTCAAAGACTCGATGGAAGGCTGCACGATCAGCTGCATGTACGAGCTCGAGTACACGGTTGCGATCGTCTACTGCTCGCGCCTGTTCATTGGGAACATGACCGAAGTCGCGATCCCGCGCTTCTGGGTCTACTTCAACCAGTACCGCCTCATTGGGAAGCTCACCGGCGCCGCGGACCCGGAGATCGAAGCGAAGAAGTCGGCGGCTGAGCGAGAGCTCTTTATGTCGCAGTACGACTGGCGCGGGACGTTCGACGACTACACGGAGATGGCGCTCCAGTTTGGCTACACGACGATGTTTGTCGTGTCGTTCCCGTTCGCGCCACTGCTGTCGTACTTGAACAACTACTTTGAGATCCGTCTCGACGCGTACCGCCTCATCTTTGAGTCGCGCCGTCCGCGTCCGTACAACGTCCGCGACATTGGGTCGTGGTACCAAGTGCTCCAGGCGATGGCAGCGATCTCGATCTGCACGAACGGCGGCGTCGTGGTCTTCACGGGGAACTACTTCAACGGCGTGAGCGTCGCGATGCGCGTGTGGTACTTCACGATGTTCACGAGCAGCATGTTCTTCTTCAAGTACCTCCTCGAAGTGTGCATCAGCGACACACCCGAGAGCGTGACGGCGCAGCGCAAGCGCGCAGACTTTCTCATTAGCAAGTGCCTGTTCCACGTCCCGGACGAAGACACGTATCGCCCTGTGCTGCTCGAAGAAGACGAGGAGAACCCGAGCGAGGGCATCGTGATCCACGACGAAGACGTGCACGACATGGAGTGCTGAGCGAGAGCGAGAGTATGGTGTGACGCGCAAGAGCGAGTAGGAGTGCTGACAGCAGCGCGAGTGAGAAGGATGCAAGCATTTTTGGTGTGAACGAACGACGCAGTGAGCGCGAACGAAGGGAGAGCAAGCGCAGTAAGAGAGTATGAGCTGTCGCTCGTTTCGCAGAGCGCGCGTGACCGGAGACGTAGGCGGACGATGTACGTTTGATGGCGACTTGAGGTGAGATTCACTTGACTTTGGCAGCTGGTCCTCAACGTCTCACAAGGAGCGTTGCGCTTGCCTTGACTGGTATTACCGCCACTCGCGCATGCTCGCGCATGCTCCTGAACGACACGATCGCTGGTTGCCGTGCTGCTTCGTTCGTTCAGGTCGATCATGGCGGTCATGGCTTGGCTTGGGATTTGCGCGATCATCATCATCCTTGCCGATCTTACCGATGTCTCGCTTTTGTGCCAATCGCGTGTCGCAGCGATTTTTAAGCGAATGAAATCGCGAAGAAATCGAGTGTATGAGCTGGTTTTCAGCGAATCGTTGCTGCGCATTTGGCGAAACGAATTGCGTGTTCAAAGCCTGAATTGCGTGTTCGATTTGAGCCAGTTGTCGACTCTTGCTTTTTGTATGCAGTGGGTGGCATACTCAGCTCGAGTGAAATAGAGAGCATCGAGGATGGGGCAGAATCGCTCGAAGTGCGAACGCCATCAGTGATGGCGCCGCCATTCGGCCAAACCAGTCGTGTGCACGCGTGCGCGCGCGATCTGCGCTCTCGCACACGAGTGGCGCTCGTTCGCGGTAGTCGACGACGACTGCGTTCCCCTCCTCCTTGTGTGCGCGCGTGCGTGTGAATGGCCGCGCTTGACTGCGCGCGACTCTCGAGAACGCCGCCCATTTCGGTAGTACAGTCGCGGGTGCCCTTGAGGCGGTGGCGGCTGCTACAGCAGCAGGAGGAGTATGCGACACTGGGTCATGAACGCGAGCGCGAATAGCAGCAGCAGCGCTCCGACGCGACCGCGTAACACCAAGAGCCCACTGACGTCACCCATCATGGCAACGATTACCTCGAGCGCTCCGACGCTGCTCGCGACGCCGAGCGAAGATCTCGCGACAGGCTTCGCGACCGAGTGGCTCCACTCGAGCTCCTCGCTGTACCCGTTCCAGCAGCACCTCCAGTCATCGTCGTCGTCGTCTTCAGACCCAGTCCACCTCCAGCTCACACACCATCAGTACCAACACCAACAGCACCAGGTCGTCCCAGCGGAGAGTCCGACAAGCGCCATGGGCTTTCACTGCCCAATCTGTCTCCGCGTCGCAGCACACGCACCGATCCGTCAGCACTGCGGCCACGCCCTCTGTTTCCACTGCACGCACCAAGCGATGTCGACGATCGGGAGCTGCCCACTGTGTCGCACGCAGCTCCTCTTTGGCGCAGCAACGAGCAGCGCGCAGAGCCTGCAGATCGGAGGAGGTGCAGGCGCCGTGGACCTCGGCTTTGCGTCGCCGTCCCAGCAGCGCGAGACCAACGACCTCGCGGCAGCGACACACGTACGGTAGACGTCTGCTCTCTTGCTACGGCTGCTGCTGTTGTTGTGTCGTCTTGCTCGACCAGCACTGACATACATCGCCGTGCTCATGTACTTGCTCCAGGCGTTTGAAGCCACTTCGTCAACGCCGTCAGCGTCGCTTGTCCCGGCTCAAGGCTATGCGCGCGAGCTCGTGGCGTCGCCTGTGCGCTTTGACGTGAGCGGCGCTGCGCGTGAGCTGCATTCGGACAGCGAGCTCTCGCTCCAGCTTGACAGTCTGAGCGACTTTGGCGACATGATCGACCTTCCTGACCTCGTTGCGTCCTCGGACTCGGAGCTCACGAGGCACCCAGTCGCTACTGCTGGTCCCAGTGTACGTCTTCTCATCCGCTCGCTCGCTCGCACTGCTTCGAGTCGTGAGAACGAGAGAGCGAGAGTCTCACGATCCGTGAATCTTCCTTCTACTCTCTCACCCTTGTGCCTCCTCAGGCTGCCGGTCT
The DNA here is from genome assembly GCA_023333885.1 of Globisporangium parvum. Lineage (NCBI taxonomy): Eukaryota > Oomycota > Peronosporomycetes > Pythiales > Pythiaceae > Globisporangium > Globisporangium parvum. Next base: position 17,641 of record JAASFT010000232.1, read on the forward strand.
CGTTGCAGTCCGCAAAGCACGCGCGCCGCGAAAGAAAGCGACGCCTGGTGCTGCAGCAGGCACTGCGAGCAGCACTGCAGCTCGACGAGCAACAGACGCGTCCGCACGAACTGCTACAGCCGCAGCACTCAAGAGCAGCAGCACGCCACCCAATGCTGCGATCGGGAAGAAACGCAAGCGCAAGACGCCAGAGCTCGTGGACGAGAGCTATGCGTGGGCGCTCGTTGACGTCGCTGGCGACGTGCCCTCGCAGCGCTACGACTGCGGCTTTGCCGTGCACGACCACACGCTCATTGTCGTCGGCGGCATCGTCGATAACCAGCGCCTGAACGACCTGTACATCCTCGACACGAGCGCGCCGCTGCCGCTGCGGTGGCACAAACCGCAGTGCAGCGGCTCGCCTCCACCGACTGGCAGCTTGCTCCAGACGTTTGTGCTCGGGGACACGCTCTACGTCATCGGCGGCACGAACGACGGCAAGTTCCTCAACGAGCTCCACGCAATGGACCTGCGTACGTCTGTGTGCCTGTGTGTGCCTGTGTGTGACAAGTGTCTCGCGTCGACAGACAGTGTGATTTGGATCGTTGATCCGTGTCCTTCTTTGTCCACATGGGTGTCTGTCTGTCTGACTCTTTGTCTCTCTGTCTGACTCTTTTTCAAAACGTAGGAGCTGGCACGTGGGAGTGGAAGCGCCTCTCGATCGCTGGCACGCCGCCGTCGATGCGGTACTGGTACTCGGTCGCTGTGCTCGACGGCATTGCGATTCTCTATGGCGGCTACGGTCATCCAAAGCGCCTCGGCGATACGTTTGCACTGCGCTTCGATCTTGACATCCCGACGTGGCTCGAGCTCCAGCCGACTGGAGACGTCCCGGGACCGAGCTCCACGCACTCGGTGTGCGTGTACAACCATCGCATGTACATCTTTGGCGGCTACGACGGCAAGTCGAGACGCAGTCAGCTTCACGCACTGCAGCTCGTGTCGACGACGCGCGACGCGATCTCGTGCGTCTGGGAACACGTCACGACGCTCGGACGTGGTCCAGCGCCGCGGTACACGCACTCGAGCGCGTCCATTGGCGCGCGCATGCTCGTCTATGGCGGCAACACTGGGTGCCTCAAAGGCGATCTACACGTCCTAGAGCTCGGTGCGTTCAGTCGCGGCTGCTGGTTGCTTGAGTGGGAGAGCATATAGTATGGACGATGGATGAGTGACGAGGAGCTGACGAGCGGCTCTTACATGTGTGTCGTATGCTGCAAACGGAGTAGACAGCGCAGAGCTCCCGACGTGGAAAGTGGTCAAGTGCGAGCACGCGCCGCCGCCGCGCGAGTGGCACCGCGCACTTGTGATGCAAGGTGCGATGTACGTCTTTGGTGGCCACACTGCGGGCGGCAACGAGAACACGCTCTACTGCCTCACGTCTCGAGAAGCATGAGCTCCGCACACACGCGTAGCGCTGTTGAGATGCCAGAGTGCGGCAGCGCCATTGTAAGGAAATACGAACTCAATTGTAAAGGAAGGGCAGCGTGGTGGTGGCGCTTCCAGCCAGCGACCGATGAAAAGGATCGGCGCCGGCTGATCAAGTGTCTATCTGTCTACCTCTGCGAGCGCTCGTGGTGCAAGGCTTCTTGTGTCGTCGATGGCGCTGACTGCCAGCCGATTCGAGTGCTGGATCTCCATTGCTCCTTCCTTCGACTTGAGACCATCGCACGCGCTGTCCACAGGCAGATGCCTGCTCGCTGGACGTCTGGTGCGCCACCTGGTATGTGGGCAGGCTTCTACCCGCGTGCGCTCAAGCAACCGCACGCGCTCGTCAAACAAACCGTGCGTGCGGAGCAGCATTTCGCATCTCGCCGACTAGGATGCAGCCGCTCAGCTCTGCGCTTGCGCTACTCCTCACACTTGCAGTACTGGTGCTCGCTGCATCGCCTGTGCGTGCGCTCGAGAACACGACAGCGCTCGAGTTCACGGACGCGCCGCACTGCGCGAGTCCGAGCGACGACTGCGTGTGCTTCTACGAGAAAGCGAACTACAAGGGCAAGTGTGCGTGCTCTGGGCTCGAGCCGGCGTTCGAAGACATCAAGCTCGGCAACGGCGGCGCGTACGCCAGTGTTCGCGTGCCAGCGCACCAGCGCCTCGTACTCAACGTCTTTCTCGACGACTTTGACCGCAACAGCAAGAGCATTGAGACGTCGTGCGCGAACACACCTGGCATTGCGCGGCGCTTTGCAGTCGGCACGCGCGACTCGGTCTGTATGTACACACAACCCAACTTCCACGGCGAGAAGCTCTGCATCCAGCCAGGTCCGAAGCGCCACCACTGCGTCGACGGCTTTGCGAGCGTACTGTTCTTCCCGACCTCGAATCCGCGCGTCCAGGCAGACATCAAGGACGACCAGTGCCGCTCCGCGTCCGCGCGTGCGCTCGGGAACGAGACCGACCTCGACCGACGGCGCTTCGACATCACACTCAAGTACGCCAGCAGTAGCGACACGACGCAGCAGCAGCAGAGCACGCGCTAGAGGAGCATACATGTGCTAGTGCTGGTGCTGGTGCTGGTGCAGAGCAAACCGAATGAACCCATCGCCTTCACATGCAAACTTCTATATATTTGCGCTTCAAGAGGAAGAGGGGCGATCGGAGCAGCAGCGCTTGACGTCGATTGATCGCAACGCTGAGCGTCGTCGGCAGGTCACGCAGCGTTTGCGAGATGCTGTGGGCGTGCGAGGTGTGTGGCTTCCGCAACAGCGACGGCGACATCGGTGCGTGCCTTGCCTGTGGCTCAGATCGACCAGCAGAGGCTGAGAGCAGCAGCAGCAGCTCAAACGCTGATAGCAACCGCGTGCCTCACATCGTCATGATTGAGTTGCCGGCGAAAGAGAAGTTCGGCGTGAAGCTCGTGCCACCACCGGACGGTGTGATCCAGCATGGACTGAGCCTTGTCAGCTTTGACAACCCATTGCTCGAGAACAAGGTGCAAGCTGGCGACCAGATCGTCGCGATCGGCGGGAACAACGTCCACATGATGGGCTTCGCGGACGCGATCGACTTGATCCGGACGCTCCCACGGCCGCTTGCGATCTTGTTTGAAGTCGATGAAGCGCGGCGCCAGCGAGTCTTGCAAGAGAAGGCGAAGACGAGCAAAGCGAACGCCTTCGACACGCAGCTCCCGACGTACGCAGTCGTGTTTGACGAAGGACCGATGGGGCTGAACCTCGAAGAAGCGGCGCGGTACGGCATTGACGGCGCTGTTGTGTACGCGCTCAAGGGCCAAGCGGAGAGCAGCGGCATGATCACAGTCGGCGACATTGTGTACAAAGTGAACGACGTCGAAGTGCTCGGCATGGAGTACTCCGAGGTCATGACTATGCTCCGGAACGCGCCGCCGCCCAGGACGCTCCAGTTTGTCCTGAAAGACAAGCTCGCAGACGTCCAGCGCTTGATGGAGAGCCCGCGCAGTGTCAAGAACGCCGGCAACGACACGGACGACAGCAGAGCGATTGAGCAGCTGATCACGGACAACCAGATGACTCTGATCAAGACGGGATGGATGTACAAGCAAGCGCGCGTGGTGCGCAGTTGGAATGCTCGCTACTTTGAGCTACGAGCAGCGAAGATCGAGTACTTTACGAACTCAAACTCGTCGGCTGCGCGCGGCGAACTGAGCTTCCTCGACCACCGCTGCACCGTGCGGTCGCTCCCAGTGACGAAGGACGTCGTGTGCAAGTCGCCGAAAGTGACGGCCGAGTTCTTGTTCGAGCTTTGCGTCGATGACCGGGGCTACACCTTGGCGTGCGACTCCGAGGCAAGCAAGAGAAGCTGGATGAATGCGATCAAGCACACAATCGAAGCTCTAAAGCGTGTGAACCTGGGGCACAGCCCGTTGTTGCTGCGAGAAGTGAACGCGCACCACCCGCAGGGATTCTTCGGTCGCAACACAGCGGGCCGCCAGTCGCACACGGAGTTCACGATCCCCATGGTGCACATTGTGGTGCTCGCCGCGACGAACTTGACCAAGCAAGGCGGCACTGTGAACGCGATGTGCGAAGTCACAGTCGGTGCTCAGTCGTTCGCGACGTCGATCGTGAAGAACCAGCGCTCACCAGTGTGGTACCGAAAGAACTCAGTGTCGTTTGAAGCACCAAGGGAGGACATGGTCGTGGAGATCCGCGTGTTCGACGAGCGCGCGCATCGAGCCGCACAGATGCTTGCGGCGCTCACGATCCCACTCGAGTCGCTCCCGAACACGAAGAAGGTGGTGAACAAGTATCCGCTGGCGCTCAGACGTTCTTCCGGCGCAGTCCTCATGCTCTCGCTCGAGTACGTCAACCACGCCAAGATCTACCAGCACTTCCTAGAGCGCAGTCGTCCCAGCCGCGAACTCATTCGATCCGCCCAGCGTGCAGAGGAAGAAGCGCGTGCGCTGCTCGACGAGGCGCGCGCGAAAGCCGTGGCTGTGCTGACCGCTGCCCGACAGGAGCAAGAGAAAAGGAAGGCGGCAGTCGAAGCTGCGTTGGACGAAGCTACTCGTGCGAAAGAAGCAGCCATGAAGCAGTCGGAGGAAGCGCGGCGTGCGCACGAAGTAGCCGAGATAGCCATCGACGCGAATCGCTGCGCTCAAGAGGCGAGCGCAAAAGTCGAGAACGATCGCGCCTCTAGTGCGCTTGCCGCCTATCGCAGCATGATGATGCAAAGCGATGCGACGCAGAAGCTCGGGCACGTGGAGGCAGTCGCAGAATTGATCAAGCGCAGTGCCCCCGCCAGCGTCGCCAGCGAGTCGAGCGAACGAACCTTGTTGTCGCAAGCGGCAAGCAAAGGCGACGTCGCAGTTGTGGACGAACTCATCCAAGGCGGTGCAGACGTGGATGCGACTGACACCGACGGGAGAACGCCGCTGTCGCGTGCAGCGCAGTTTGGTCACGCCGCTGTGACCACGCTGCTGCTTCAACATGGCGCTGATGCAAACGCCACGGACAGCGCGGGACGATCGCCGCTGTTGTATGCAGCACATTGGAGTGGCATCGCGTCAGTGGTCGCAACACTGCTCCAGAACGGTGCAGACGTGGACGTCAAGGACAGTGATGGGAAAACTGCGCTGATGCACGCTGCGCAGTGGGGCTACCTCGACGTCGTTGTCGAGGTGCTCGAGCAAGGCGCGCTCGCCGATGCCGCGAGCCAGACAAGTCGAACTGCGTTGTCGTTGGCTGCCGAGTGGGGCCGCGTCGATGTGGTGAAGGCGCTGCTCCGTCAAGGCGCCAACGTGGACGCCAAAGACCGCGACGGCCGAGCTGTACTGTCGTTCGCTGCTGGGAGCGGGCATACAGATGTGATCGCCGTGCTGATCACAAACGGCGCAGCCGTGAACGCCAAGGACAACGCCAAGCGGCCGGCGCTCTCATTTGCAGCACAGAGCGGGCACACTCAAGCGATCGCAGCACTGATCGCAAGCGGCGCACTCGTGAACGAGACGGACATTGAAGGGCAAACCGCGTTCTCGCTTGCTGTTCAAAGCGGAAAGCTGAGAGCTGTTCAAGCGCTGCTCCAAGGCAGTGTCGATGAGAAGCAGACCCAGGACGTCGCTACTCTCATTGCTGCAGCAGCAGTTGGTGATCTCGAGACCGTGGCCGAGCTCATCGCAAGCGACGTGCACATCGACAGCGCGACGAAAGATGGGCGAACAGCGCTGGCGTTTGCAGCAGAGCTTGGACGTTCTGACGCCGTGCAGTTCCTGCTCGACCATGGCGCCTCTATGCGCACACCTCAGATCTCCAGTTTGACTCGTCAACGGTGTGAGACGCCTCTCATGCTCGCTGGTCGCGCTGGTCACATGAAGATCTTCCGAATGCTCCTCGAGGCTGGTGCGCCTGTCAACATCCAGAGCAGCGTGGACGGCGAGACGCCGTTGATCTCCGTCGCACGATGGGACTACTTTGATGGCGTGGCACTGCTCATTGCGCGTGGCGGTGCGCTTCGCACCGAGGATGTCAGCGACGGGGATCAGCCGCTGATCCCAGCAACGCTGGCAACGATGCAGCGAATGTGCTCTGCGTTCGCGTTCGAGTTTGCAGCGATGTTTGGTCGCGTGTTCAATCGACTGCGAGGTGTCTGCGCGCAGCTCGTAGAGAAAGCGCGGCGACAGGCTCGCGCGCACCACAGCGTACTCGTGACACTCGCTGGGATGCTGTTCCGGCTGTGCCGCCTGCTCTTTGACATCGAGAAGCGGAGCAACCCGCTTGCGCGCTTCCTCGCACGCCAGTCGATCTCGAGTCGCATCGAAGCCATACACGCCGAGCTGGACTACTTGAATGACGTCGCGCAACTCAGGACGCGGTGGTTCACGTACCAGCGCCGCCAAGACGAGCTAGAGTTGCAGCTTCGGTTCGAAGAAGTCTTGAGCACGGACGCAGCGCTCGCGCACGCCTGGAGCGACCGTGATACGCTGTTCGAGGCGGCTGCGCACTTGCAGTCGGAGCTCGCTGGGAGAGCGCAAGCTCAAGATCAAGCGACTGACGACGGTGTCATGCTCGAGGACTTTGTGCGTGCGATCGGAGTGCAAGGGTCCGTCGCGACAGACTGGCTTGTTTCTCGAGACGAGGTCGAGTTCTACAGCTGGAACATCGTGTGGACCGAGCAGCACGGGTACAAAGACAGCGGCAAGTGGCGAACGGCTCGGATCGACTACTTTGAAGGCAGGTGGCGCAAGACGAGCGTGATGGTCGAGACAAGCGACATGGAGCTCGACGCCTTTGTCAACGCCGCGTCACAGTGGCATCAGCTGAGCCACCCGAACGTGGTCAAGCTCTTTCGAGCGTGCTACATCGGAGCGCCAAAGTTCTTTGTTTACGAGCTCGTGCCTGGTGGACGTCCACTGCACGAGTTCATCCTCGGTGGCATGGCAAGTCCATCCATCACGTGGCGGTGTCTGTACGAAGCCGCATTGGGTCTCCAGTACCTCCACGACCGAGGCGTCGCGCACGGCTGTCTTCGCGGCGAGACGATCGTCGTCAGTGCTGACATGCGCGTGAAGCTGTGTGGCATCGGTGGCGACCGAAGTCGCTTTACGTTCGGCGACCGGAGCAACTTGAACTGGACTGCGCCGGAGCTGTTCCGAGGTTTCCCAAAGACACCACTTGCGTCCGACATCTACGCGTTTGGCATGTGCATCTGGGAAGCAGTCGCCACGTCACTGCCATACAAAGGCATCGAAGACTACGACATTCTCCGTCGCGTACGAGACAACAGCTACCCCGAGCGTCCTGCTGCAATCGGCGACGCCGAGTGGGATCTCATCCGAAAGATGTGCGACTTTGACCCGACCGAACGCGTGCCGATCGGCTACGTCGTGAATCGGCTGTCCCAGTTCGTCGTGACGAGTGAGCGAGCTGGCACAGACAGCGGTGCCAGTGCAAGTGTCACGACCCGACCGACAAGCCTGAGAGAGCTCATCGTCGCAGACCTCGGTGACACGATCCCGAGTTCGCTCGCACGCATACGAGCGCGAAGCAGTCAGTTGGTCGATGCGAGCTGGCTGGCTGACCTCGTGTGTCCAGCGCTCGAGTTCATCTTTGAGCGCCTGCTCGAGCGCGACGTGGCACCAACGGACATCGAAGTCGCTCGATTCTGCGCTGTGCTCGGGCGACTCGAACGATACCTGCGCACGACGGTGTCGGACAAGTCTGCGCACAAGTTGGCACGGAGTCGCAAAGTCGCGGAGTCGCAAGGCTTGGTCTACGCAGAGCTCGATCGATTGCTGAACGCGCTCGAAGTCGCCGAGACGCATCCGATCCGAGCATGGAAGCTCGATACGAACGTGCGCGATGGCGACGTGTTCAAGCTCGGATCTGCAGCGCGCGGCACGAGCACTGTCTCGCTCCATCTCTTTGGCACGCCGTCGACGATCCATGAACAGTGGACTCGCGCTGGTCTTGCAAACCGAACGACGCCGCCGAGCTGGTACTTGGCGCTGCGCGATCTCGAGTTCAGCGAGTCGAATCGCATTGGCGAAGGCTCGTTCGGCACCGTGTACAAAGGCATGTGGAGCGGCACTCCTGTCGTGATCAAGTTCATGGGCTACGAAGAAGACATCGAGACGATCTCGACGGACTTGCTCCTACACGAAGTGCGCGTGTGGCACCGCTTGAACCACCCGCACGTGCTCAAGTTCTACGGCGCGTGCCACGTCGACAAGCGGTACTTTGTGTGCGAACTCGCGTCGAACGGCCACTTGGTCGACTTTCTCAACGTGTCTGGGAACGCGCACCTTGTGTGGCAGAGGCTGTACGAGAGCGCGCTCGGACTCGAGTACCTCCACAGCATGAACGTCGCACACAACGACCTCAAAGGCGACAACATCATGGTCGGCATGGACGGGCACGCGAAGCTCATTGACTTTGGACTGAGCTGTTTGCTGAACGAGGCGGAGATCCAAGTCGAAGTCAAGCGCATCGGAGCCGTCAACTGGCGCTCGCTCGAGTACTTGGCTGGCGAGCGTCCGACGTTTGCTTCCGACGTGTACTCGTTCGCGATGTGCATGATCGAAGTCGTGAGCGGCGACGTGCCGTGGGGCAAGAACGTCCGATTCGCGGGCCAAGTGGGCTACTTTCTCAAGAACGGCAAGCTACCGCCGCTACCCGACGCGTTGACCGAGAAGCAGCGCAACTTGATCCACGTCATGATGCGCGTCAACCCGGGCGAGCGCGCGAAGATGGACTTTGTCGTGAACATGCTGCGCGAGATCGTCCAGGATGCGAGAGTGCCGTAGTCGAGTCGAGGACGAGTTGAGGTGTCGAAATGAAGTGAATTGTCGATTATATTTTATTGATATCGTTGATGGTATGCAATCTAACTTGTTTTAATCACTCAATGACGACAATCGCCAGCACACAGCTCGATCTGCTCGACGATCGTCATGGCGTCGTGTGCTGGAGCCGATGCGAGCGCGACGAAGACGCTCTATTGCATCCGCCATGGCGAGTCGACGTTCAACGAGTGGCGGAAACAGAGCATCTGGAACTGCTCGTGGATCTGGGTGCGCGACCCGATGATCATCGACGCGCCGCTCAGCGCAAAAGGCGAGCAGCAGGTGCGCTGATGCACACACACACACCCGCCGTCTCGTCGTGCACTTGGATTGTGGTACTGACCATGTGATGTCGCGCTCCATTGCCTCTGCATGCATGGACGCAGGCTAACCAGCTGTACCACACAATCAAAGCGAAGCGCCTCGACGAGCGCATTGACGTGGTACGCGCTGCATCCGCTGCTCGAGCAACGTGCATGTGATACCGCGGGCAACGACGATGAGCGTGACGTCATGCTCGACGCTTGCTGATCGATCGCAGATCGTCACGAGTCCACTGACACGAGCGATCCAGACGATGACCGGCGGCTTCCGCGACGCCAACATCCCCATTCTCTGTGCGTTGCGCTCGTTCACACCCGCCTATCGTTTGGCCACATACATGCCGCTAGCTTCTCACATCCGCTAGCGGTGCTGTCACTCGCTCGTTCAGTGGAGCCGTCGTGCCGCGAGATGCTCGACACAGCGTGCGACATTGGGCGGCAGCCGCAAGGTCCGTAGCGGCTGTAAGCACTTGCTGGCGCAGCTCCGTGCGCACACCGTCGCACTCACGCACTCGCCCTGCTCGCCCACAGACTTGGCAGCGAGCTTCGTGACTGTGAACGTCGACTTCCACGCGCTCGACCAGTTCTGGTGGCTCCCGCCGCACAAGCGACCAGCGGATGCGACTGCGCAGCCAGCGACACACGCGCACGTGCTGCCGCTTCGCGAGAGCAGCACGGAGGTCGATGCGCGCATTCGCGAACTGCTCCTGAAGCTCCGCGACTTGCCCGAGCAGCACATTGCAGTCGTCGGGCACAGCGCGTTCTTCAAGCGCATGCTCGGCATGAACCGCAAGCTGCGCAACTGCGAGCTGTACCAAGTGCCGTTCGCAGACGTCGCGCAGCGCTTTGGCGTCGGCTCAGCTGCGTCCTGACCTCGAGCAGGTGCATAATGAGAAGGAGCGAGCCACGAGGCGAGGCGATCGAGAATGGAGTGGCTTGTGTCTGTCCGTCTGTCCGTCTGTCTGTCCGTCTGTCTGTCTGTCTGTCTGTCTGTC
>JAASFT010000233.1:0-27711 GCA_023333885.1 Globisporangium parvum
CGTCTCGAGACGCCTTGTGTGTGTGTGTGTGTGTGTTTGTGATCCGTCCGTTGTTGTTCCTAGTTGCTACTGCAGCATTCCAGGTGTCGAGTCTCAGCTCCAGAGCTTGGACTTGTTCACGTCCGCCGCTGCACTCACGCGATCGTAGAGCAGTCGCAAGCGATCTGCTTCCGTCGCACTGAGATCTGTGCCACTGGCGCTCGAGACGACTGGGTAGATCTGGACAAACTCGTTCGTGAATGCGATCGGTGTGTGTGGCGCGGCACCATCTCCTACTACTACTGCTGCTGCTGTTGCTACTGCAGTGTTGTGTGTTGCTAGCGTGATCGCGCTCTCTGGACTGCATGGCAGGACACGGTTCGTCTTCTGGAAGATGTTTCGGATACTCGGGAGCTTCACAGGAGCTGGCGCCATCGTGGCGTTGGTAGACGTGCTACTGCTGCGTGGCTGCTGGTTGTTGCTGCTCTCTTGTCCAGATCCGTCCTGGTTGTCGCTCTCGTGCTCCGAGCCTGAGCATGCGCTGGACGCCTTGTCGTCTTCGTCTTCGTTGTCTTCGTCGTGGCTGTCACTGCCATCACTGGCGTCATCGCCATCGTCGTTGTTGTTTTGTCCAGGCTCGGCAGCAGTCGCCCCCTCGGCATCTTCCTCTGGTGCGTCCGCTCGTGGCTTTGATCGAGCAGATGATGAGCTGCCACTGTGTCGAGGCGGCTTTGATCCTTGCACTGACTGCTGTTGGCGTTGCGTAGTGCCAGCTGCACTGCTACTCGCCTCTTGCAGACTCGTAGACGACTCAACTGCTGCTGCTGGTGTCGCAACTAAGCTCTTCTTCCCCAGCAGCGCTGGCTGCGTCTTCCAGAGCCGCTTCGACCACTCGAGACGGTTGCACCGCAGGAACGCGCGCTTCTTCTCGTTCGTGACGCCAACGAGCGCGAGCGTCGAGACAATGAGCGCGCTCTTGATCTCGCGATCAAGTGGCGAGTCGCCAGCGAAGCTCGGCGCGTGGTTCACCTCAAAGAGCCACGCTTTCCTATTCGAGTCGAGCATGATGTCGTAGCCGAGGACTTCAAAGCACTTTGGTCCCCACGCGGCGTCACTCTCGCCAAAGAACCTCTTGTACGTCGCGCTCAGCTTTGGCTGGATGCACAGCAGTGTCTTCACGACAATGTCGCAGATCTGAGCCCACACGCTGTGGCTCGAGCCAGGTTGTGCATTGTCAAGGAGCTTCATGACGGACGCGAGGCTGCGCTTGCTGCCTCTGTGCTCGTCAGTCGCTTGCTGAAAGTGCTTGCTGTGCTTGTTGACTGCGTAGCTGAGCAGACCAAAGCGCATATACACTCGTGTCACGCGATGGTACTAGCAAGCAACCAGAGCAGACATACGGATAGACGTACTTGGTGAGGTGCATGCGCTTCTGGCTCAAGTTGCGCTTCGTGGGCTTCTCGAACGCGCTCGTGCAGAAGCGCGCGAGTCCGTTCTTGAAGACGTAGATCTGGAGTGGATGCACACTGAGCACGAGGACGTAGATGCGCAGGTCGAACTTGAAGCCGTCGATGAGCAGCGGGTCGTCAATGTACCTAGCAAGTGGCGTCGTTGGTAGGGAGAGAGTGAGTGAGGCATGCTCGGCCTCGCTGTACATCGTGTTGTGCAGACTGCTGCTGCTGCCGTACAGCGACGCTAACGCCGTACCGCTGCACGACGCACGGATCTTTCGGGACCTTGGCAAAGCTCTGAACGAGCGAGATGCCTTTGCCCTGGCACAGCGTGCGTGGCTTGGCGATGAACGTCGCGTTCTTGGGAGCTCGGGCCATGCAAGTTTGGAGCTCGACGCTCTCGGCTGGGAGCAGGAACGACCGCGGGAAGAAGTCAAATGCGTCCGGCAGTACCTTGTAGATCGCGTTCCTGGGAGACCACCACCAGCAGCAGCAGCGTGAGCTCATCCATGGAGAGTAGCAGTCGTGATAGAGAGCACAAGGCGACGCACAGGTTGTTGGCGAGAAAGTCTTTGCGGCAGATCTCCTCCATGGCTGGGAAGTGGTTGATCTTCTGGAACGCGCTCAGGCGCGGGAGGTCCTTGAGCAAGTCGCCGCGGTCGCTCCACCAGATGTCCCACTTGGGCTTTGGCTCACCCTCCTTCGCCTTGACGAGCCGAAAGCCGCGCTCGCGAAGACACTTGCGGATCACTGCGTACCGGCACGCTGTGACGTCAACAACGACGCGGCACACCCGCCGCCGTCGCGTAGCGGTCGTGCTGGCATCGCTGGCTGTCGGTACGGCAACAGTCGCAGCGACGCTGCCTTTGCTGCGTCGAGGCACAGCAGCTGTAGCAGTACTGACACTGCTGCTGCTAGTGACACTTGTGCTGCTGAGTGACTTGCGCCGCGCCGTCGAGCGCCGGCGCTCCGACATGAATGTCGTCGGTCGATCGATCTCCTTGTCGTCCGGCAGGAGGCAGGAGTGTGCGGCGAGCGTTACTCCAGATACTAAATCGGAGCGAGCGAGCAACTTGGTCGAACCTGGACTGGAGGGCTGTGAGACGGCTTGGGAGGACTCGTAGGAACCAAGTCTTGAGCGACGTAAGCACTACAAGAGCGAACTAGAGTGAGCCAGAGAGAGAGAGAGAGCAGCAGTAGCGCAACTCAGGAGCAGTGTCGATGTCAAGGACTTGCCAAGTTCCTTTGCGAGACGCCATCATCGACGACATTGGTGTCCGAGTCGTCCCGAGATTAGGACTAGTGATTTTGATGCTATGTAGCATGAGCGAGCGAACGAGCAGCATTGAGCGACCGAGAGGTCGATGTCGATGGAGGCCGGAATCGAGCGAGTGGGTCTTGCTTATCGGCCCTGCTTCGTGTGGCGTGTGGCGTCTACACCTTCTCAAGACGTGGCGGCGAGGAGCGAGCGAGCTGATCGTCATGACAGCCCTCAAAGACATGTGTGCACGAGGAGCATGTTGGAGCAGTGGACATTTTCAATACAACTACAAAATACAATATCTCTCGTGCGGATGTCCTATTGTACATACTATTACACTGATACAATGGACATATTTACTGCACAAACGCCTCACAACAAACAAACAAACGCGTGGCAACACTTTCGGAAGCGCAATGAACCCGGACGACTCGCGCCAACGCCTTGCGCACGAAGGCTGCGACGACGGCGCCGACACAGGCGATGGAGTCGACGGCGCTGCGCCTGCGAGTCCGTACGCGCCTGCGAGCGTCGACGACGTCTCTGCAGCTGTGCGTGCGGCAGTCGCGGCGTTCGTACCGCCGCCCGGCTTTGAGGACTTTCCGATGCCGACGAAGAACAACCTCCAGCGCTCGCTCATCTACTACTTTGGCCGGCGCGTGCAATCCACGGCCACTGGCAAGTCCCAGTGGTTCTGCCTCGCGTCGCCCCAGTGCCGCGCGAACAAGACGACGATCAGCACGACGGCGAACATCTCGGGTTGCACGCGCCATCTCCAGGTCTTCCACCAGCTCATTTCTCCCAAGACTGTGCTGCTGAACCGCAAGTCGTTGTCGTCATCAGCAGCAGCAACAGCCGCTACGTCTGCTCCTGCAGTGCCTGCGGTGCCTGCAGTACGAGCACCGGAGCAGCAGTCGCTTCTGCCTCACGACGACGCCGCACCGCCGCAGCGCTCGTTCCTGAGCTCTTCCCAGCAGCAGCAGCAGCCGCGTTCGACTGCTCCGACCACTGACACCAGCGTGAGCTCCAGTGCTCGCGTCTCCGAGCAGCTCCAGTCAGCGCCAGCAGCACCACCTGCTGCGAGTTCAAGTGCGACTGTCTACTCTCCAGCCCCCGAGCGCAAGGAAGCACCGCAGCGCTCGCCTCGAGAGCGCGCGCTCGAGTGGACGCGCACTGCCGTTGTGCGCCACTTGCTCCCACTCGCACTCGCAAGCGACGACGACTTGCTCCAGCTCGCGCGTCCTAGCGCTTCGAGTGCCGCTGCGACTGGCACTTTGCTGAGTGAGAAGGCCGTGCAGCACCACCTCATTGAGCTCTACGCCGCCGCGCAGCAGCGCATGACCACTGCGCTCGCACGCGAGCTCGCGCTCGCCGCACTGCCGACGCTGCACCTGGCGCTCGTCGCCGTCCCCAGCAGCAGTCAAGTCTGTAGCTCGCATCGCCTCGACGCCGCAGCGTGCGAGCGCTTCGTCGCGCTCCACATCAGCTACGTCTCGTCGCGCTTTGTGCGTGAGCAGCACGTGGTCGCAGTCGCGCGGTGCGCCGATCCGCTCGCGCGCGAGCACGTCCCGCCGCTCACGCGCTGGCTCAAGCGCGTGCTCGAGCGCGTGGGCATTGCGACAAAGCACGTTCGGTCATTCGTCGTCGACCACGCGCTCGGCGACGCGGCGTCATTGTACGAAGACGCGGCGACTGCGCTACTCGGACGCGCGTGTGAGCGCTCCGTCAGCGCTGCGCTCGCTACGACTGGCAACGCTGTCAGTGGCGATGACGACGACGACTCGCAGCTCGAGCAGCTCGTTCATTCAGTCTACGACTTTGTCAAGACCGCGTGCGCTGCGGACTTTGTCGCGTGCTTCCACGGTCTCGAGCGCCACGTCCTCGCGCTCCTTGCGCTCGAGCCAACGCTGCCGTCGACGCCACTGTCGCAGGTCCCATGGCAAGCGCTTGTGCTCGTGCTTGACCGCATTGTGCGGTCGTGGGACGCCTGCCAAGCGTTCTTTCGTGAGAAGCAACACACGGGCGCCGCGATGCCAGTGCTGCTCGAGACGTTCACGCGCGACGACCTCGCGCAGTGCGGCGCGATCGTGCGGCCGGTCGCTGACTTTGTGCGCGACGTCAGCTCGCCAACGAGCGAGTGCGCGGAGGCAGTGATCCGCCTCTTTGCCGTCCAGCAGACGGGTCTCAACGCCGCGCGAGCGCTCCACGTCCCAGTCTACGACGCTAGGGACGCTGCATGCACGAGCGACACGGACAGCGACGACAACGGCGGCAATGGCAAGCAGCAGCGCCACGAAGAGGACAGCAGCAGCAGCGACAGTGAAGAGGACGACGCCATGCTCGAGCACCGAGAGCTCACGGCGTTTGCGCAGCGCTTTCGCGAAGAGCTCGCAAAGAGCTGGAGCGCGCGCGTGGCCGAGCAGACAACTGCGCCGTCGCTCACAGCGCTCACGTGCGTGTTCTTCCACCCGTGCTTCCGGCAGCTGAGCTTCCTCGACGCAGCGGCGAAGACGCGGCTCCACGCGCACATCCAAGCACTTGCGCGCGACGTCCTCGACTGGCGCTCCGCCGCTGCGACTGGCGACGACCAGAGGGACAGTCGCAGCGGCGCAGACAGTGCCGACGCTGCGCCAGTGAAGAAGCGGCGGCTCTCGCGCCACGAGAAGCTCACGCGGCAGGCGCAAGAGCTCTCGCGTCTCGGGTTCTTGGACGGCGGCGCTGCGAGCCACGCGACGACACCAGAGCGCAGTGCGCGCGGCAGTTCGCAACAGCGCACCGCCGACAGAGCAGCAGCTGATCTCGCCGTCGCGCGCGAGCTCGAGCGGTACGTCCAGAACGAGGCCGTGGCGTTCTGCGACGTGCCGTTCGACAAGATGCTGCCGTACTGGCAGCACAAGGCGTTCGACTACCCGACGCTCGCGCTCGTGGCGCAGGCAGCGCTCGGGCATCCAGCAGCTTTGACGGCGCGCCTTGGCGCTGCTCGCGCTGGCGACGACGCGACGGCTGCTGGCGCCGCCGCGCCGTGCGTGCGCTGCGTCTTTGGCGGCCGCAGCAGTCTCCCGTGGCCCGCAGGTGTGCGGAGCGAGACGAAGGCGCTCGAAGAGCTCACGCTCGTGCTCCACTACAGCGACCTGTCGACGCTGCCAGTGCCGCGTGAGCTGAGCGACCAGAGTGCGGCTCAAGTGATCGCAGCGCTCGTGCGAGAGCGCGAGGGATAAGCAGACGCCGGTCGAGCGAGGGAGTGTGTGAGTGCGTATGGATACGAGGCAGTGGCAGGGAGAGGCGACTACGAGACGTGGAGGCAACGCGTCGTTCATCGGAGCGTTGCCTACTGGAAAGGTTTCTAAGCGTGCGAGACGCCGACGAGCGAGAGCGAGAGAGCGAGAGAGAAAGCGAGGCACTAGACGACGTCGTCCGGCGCTGCGTCAATGAGCTTTTGGATCTGGAACTGCTTCGCGACGATCGGTCGGACGTCGTCGACGTCGACGAGGCTCTCGAGGAATGGGAGGAGACTCAGGAGCTCGTCGTCGGCTTCGTCGTCGTACCACGTCTCAATCGGCACGCCATTGCCGACCTGGAGGCGTCGAGGCACGCAGACAGGTGAGTGAGTCCGCGAGCGAACGAGCGAGCGAGCGAGCGAGAGAGAGCGTGCTAGTACCTGGTACCCAAACGCATGCGGCGAGTTGTCGACGAGCAGGACTTTCGAGAGGTCGCGGCCGAGGACGTTGAGGTCTTTGAGGTAGTTCCCGTAGACGTCGAGGCAGTCGTCGCGATAGAGTCGGTACCTAGCGCCACCGCCACAGGAGCGAGCGTGAGGACATGGCAGACGCTTAATGGACGCATTACGTTAGAGCGCGAGACGCACTTGATGAGGCGCCGGTGCGGATCGAGGAGGTTGAGCAGCGTCTCGGCGTACGCGCGGTGCGACGCTGTGAACACGACGACTTCAAAGAGCTCGGCGACGCGCTTGAGGAAGTACTCCATGTGCGGCCGCTTCTTCACTTTCACAGTGTACTCGACGCCATTGAACGTCACCTACGAGCAGCAGGAGCAGTCGTCGCCCGAGAGTCAGTCGCCAGTCGTTCGGCTCTCCGAGTCCGAGTGGCATGGAGCGCCAGGCGACGAACGCACTGGGAACTGCAAGTGCGGGTTCGCAACGTCATCGACACTGCAGTGCACGAGCGTCTCGTCGAGGTCGAGGACCTAGGACCACAGCATCGTCGGCGTCGTCTTAGAGCGAGTCCAGCAGCCTCCATCCAGCCAAGCGGCCAGACCGACAGTCAGATCGAGCGAGCGAAACGACGCACGAGCGAGATCTTGGGTGCGTGGTGCGACTTGGCCGGCAGCGCGATCGGCCGCGGACACGCCACGATGTCCTCGTACTTGGGCAGCGTCTTCATGAAGTAGAACCTGCAGTACGTCTGCCTGTCAGCGCAGTCGACCATCTCATCCCCACCCCATCACTGCACTACGACGCACGGATTGAACTCGAGCTCAGACGCGTCGCGATCTTCTTCTTCGCCCTCACCGTCGTCGTCTAGGGCGGCCGCAAGCACTGCTGCTGCTGCTGGCTTTGCGTCCTCAACTGTGTCGTTAGCAGTAGCAGCAGCAGCAGCAGCAATCTCGTCCTCGTCGTCGTTCGTGAGCTCTGAGCACGTCGAGCTCGACGAGAGGAACGCCGCTGCGGCGTCCAGAGCCGTCGCAGGCGACGTGTCTGACGACGTGCGCGTCGCGCGTGGCGGCTTGAGCACGGGCGAGAAGAGCTCGTCGTCGCCACTTGGCGCCTCGGCGTCGTGCGGCGTCTGTCGGTCTGGACTCGCGCGTCCGTGCGCCGTCTCGGTGTCCTTGCTACAGACGCATGCACACGAGTGTGGGCGTGAGTCAGAGCCATCGGCCGGCAGTCCACTAGACAGATCGATCGTTTGATAGCGAGAGACGAGCACTAGCGTAGGACGCACGCTGGCTTCTCGTCCGCGTCGTACTCGTGCACGAGCTTGCGTGGCGAGAGGAACGCGTCGGTCGCCGCACTCGGCGCGTCGGTCTTTGGCGTCTTCTTGACAGACGAGCTGCTGGTGTTCGTGCTAGTAGTGCCGCCGTTGCTCGGCGTCGGCTTGCTCGCTTTCTCAGCTGTCTGCACGCGCTGTCTCTTGAGGGGAGTGGACGCGATGGGCGACAGCGGATCCGCGTAGTGCCCGCCAGTGGTCCCGCTCGGCGAGCGCACAGTCTTGCGGCGTGTTGAGCGGTTGTTCGCAGCAACGGCGCTGTCCGGCGAAGACGCTGCATCTGCTACCGTGGTGCTGGTCGTTGTCGTGACGATCGCAGGTGGCGTCACGCCGCTGTCCTTTGCTGCTACATCCGCCATCGTGTCGATAGCCTACCAATGCGCTGGGACGTGCTGAGACACTGATGCACGCGCGCAGACGTCGAGCGGCGAGCGTGACGAGCGAAGACGTCGAGCGCTTGGAGCTTCGCGAGTCGTGCTCGCTTGATCGAAAGTATACACTATGCCCGAAAAATATACGTTTGTATACATGTTGGCAGCCAAAAATAACCCATTTTACAGAAATAGACATGGATGCACTTGCAGCTTGACCTGCAAGGTCAACAAGCAAGGCTTGCAAGCAAGACGACCAAGGCACGACAAGCGAAGCAAGCAAGCAAGCAATACAAGCAAGCCGAAGCAATAAGCGCTGGAGCTGCTGGTGTCGACAGCATGAAGCACGAGAAGCGACTCGCGACGTCGCTCGCGAGCAAGCGCCTGGACTGGCAGCAGCAGAAGCGCAAGCTGCAGTACCAGTTCCTGAGCAACTTTGGCAAAGTATGGCGCGCGTGGTGGATGTGCGTCCTTGCAAGTACCAAAGACGTCTGACCACTGTGATGCATGTGCGTTCCTCTCTCTCGCACCACTGCCCATAGCACAACTTGGCGTCGCCAGACGACGAGTACGAGCAGCACGAGCAGCGGTTCCTCGGCTTGCTCCAGAAGCTCCTCGACATTCGCACGAGCCTCGAGCACTACCGCGCAACGGCACTGCCGCTCTACAGCGCCGCGTGCGCGAGTCTCGGCGCCGACGTCTGGTGCGTCGTGAGCGTCGACACGGTCGGGAGAGGCACGGACGCCGAGAAGTTCCGGCACGCAATGTGCGCGATCAACGAGACGAAAGAGGTCAAGAACCACTTCTTCAACGCCGTGCGTCTCTCTATCCACCCGTCTGCCTACCTGTCTAGCTATCTGGGTGCATAGGTCTCGAGGTCTCCGCTGCGGCCATGGTCTCACTGACGCCTATCCGAACCATCCATCCATCCCTCGCTCGCTCGCTCCTAGGACGAAGTCCTCGCTGGCGCGCTCCGGTTCCTCGACATCCACATCAACGCCATGCGGCCTGTCACGTCGCAGCTCGCGCACCGCAAGCGCGTGAAGCTCGACTTTGACTGCTACGCGCGCAAGCTCCAGACGCTCCAGTCCGCGAGTGCTCAGCGGCGCGAGCGCAATGAGCTCAAGCTCGCCCGCGCTCGCGAGACGCTCTTGGCCGTCACGTGCGACCTCTACCGCGTCTTTGCCAAATACGAGAGCGAGCGTGACACGATGCTCAACGGCGAGCTCGAGATGGTGCGGCAGGTCATGCACAGCTTCTACGCGCGCAACGCCGCGGCGACGGACTTTGTCATCCCCGAAGACGTCGACCGCGCCGTGCTGGACGCCAAGACTGCGCAGCTCTACCAGGCCATGGTTGCAAAGGAGCTTGCGAAGCAGAGCGTCAAGGCATTGCCCGCGCCAAGTGAGAGCGGCGATGACGATGACAGGAGCGAGTCGCCCGAGACGCACGAAGCAGTGGAGACAGAGCCGCATGTTGTGGCTGCGCGCGGCGGTGGCGCGCTGAGCGAGGCGCTTGCGAGTCCGCTAGCAGCGGTGGTCGCGCCAGTGACTGGCGTTCCAGCAGCCGAGCCAGTCCCAGCAGCGCCAGCACCAGCTGTAGCAGTGCGATCGGCTGCTCTGACGTCAGCACCAATGGCGCTCGATGATACGAATGCACGCGTGTGGAGCGACACGGACGCATCTGTGCGCGCTCCAGCACAGCAGACGTCCGAAGACGATCTGTCGGACAAGCTCAAGACGATTCAGCTCTCGCGACCGACAGTCCAGCCGCGCAAGCACTCGCGCTGGCGCTCCAGTGCGTGAGCGGACTCACGTCCTGAGCCTCGGCGACCGAGCCGCCGCAGTACACTGATCAGTCGAGAGAGTTCGGTAACGAGTGAGAACTTGCTCATTAGATTAGACTCGAGAAGCTAGCGAGCGCGGAGACTCGGATGCTCTTGAGACCTCTAGGACTCCAGGACTCTAGGACTAGGACTCTAGGACTCGAAGGTGTCTGGTGCTCTCAAATAGCAACTTCATTTAGTGATAAAAGAGAGGTCGCCAGTGCTAAACTAGCGATAGTGACAAAAGCGCGTACCAGCAGCACCACAGCAACACTCGCGCAACATGGACGGCGAAGCCTATCGCGCGTACGCACATGCGCTCTCGCAACGCATCGCCGCGTTCTGCGCCGACACGGGCGTGCGCGTCCCAGCACCAGCTCCAGCAGACGATGCACTCGTGCCTTGTGGCTGCTCTGACCAGCACTTTGTGCGCGCAGCGTCGCTTGAGACGCACTTGGTGCGTAGATCAATCCAATGCTCTCTCGTCAGCCACCACTGCACACGCGCACACTGTCGATGCTCACGCGTACGCTTACTGCGCTCACTACCAGCGCGTTGTCCACGGCATCAAGCACATTCCTCACGCGTCGCACCAGGTACGCAGCATACTGCTTGTGTGTCCATGACCAGCGACCAGACGCACTCACACCATCTCGCTCGCTCATCCAGTTCTTCTACGCGAACGCACTGCACGTCACGCGCATCAGCGGTAGTGCTGCAGCGCCATCGACTAGCAGTGCTACGAGTCAATCGCCAGTAGCTCCAGACGGCGATAGCGACGACGCGAGTGCTGCGGATGCGCCAGCCCACAACAGCAGCAGCAGCTCAGAGAGTCTGCTCGAGCCCACGACGCCATCAGCAGACGGCGACGACAGCACAGACGCAAGCACGCTGTCCACGCGCGAGCGCGTTGTGCGTGCGATCCAGCGCCTGGCGCCAGACGCCGGCGCGTTCTACGCCCACGTGCAGCGCTGGCGCCGCATCCCACGCGCCTTTGCGGTCCTCGCATGGAGCGACGACGGCAGTGACGTCAATGGTGCCACGAGCGACGCGCCACTACTTCAAACCGGCAAAGCGCCAGCAGCCGCAGCCGTCAAGAAGACGCACCGCGCTGCTGTCCAGGGCTGGCTCATCGCGGAGCTCAGTCGCACAGTCTTTGAGCACGAGGTGCTCGACATGGACCTCGTCGAGTACGTCCAGGGCCTCGTGGAGCATCCCGAGTTCTGCCAACCGGACTTGCTCGTGCTCGAGCTCCACGAGTTCCTCGGCGACGACGTGCGCGTACGTTCGTGCGCTGCTCCGGCTGTCCGGACTCACTCACTCACTCACGGCGTCCGATGTCTGGTTGTATGGCCGCTCAGCGCTTCGTCCTCGCGCTCTGGAAGTTCCTCGTCGTCGAGATCGCCACGCGCTTCGTATTTGTACGTTGGCGAGTGCTCTAGACAGACACTGAGGCTCGCAGTCTCACGTGCTCGTTCGTGGCCACGCTGTTGACTGCAGCACACGACGAAAGAACGCTTGGCGAAGCAGATCCGCGCGCAGGAAGAGCAGGACGCCGCAGCGCAAGCGCGCCGTCGGCTCGAGCAACTGCGAGCACTCGAGCACGCGCGTACGTCGTTGAGCGCCTGGTGGCTGGTGTACTGGCGTGTACACTCACCCTCTGTGGCTCTGTGGCTCTGTGACTGCTTGGTCGTAGAGCAAGTGCGCGCAAGCAGTAGTGTGAATGCGGCGAACGCGCTTGAAGACGCCAGTGCTCGCGACTACAAGCGCCGCCGTCCGACGTACCGCGGCCGCGGCGCCAAGAGCACGCACGCAGTGCTCCGTGACGTGCTAGCGAAGCAAATGCTCACGCTGAGCATCGAGACTGGCCGCGAGCTCGCAGGCGAAGACGACGAGGAGAGCGATAGTGAAGGAGCGAACACTCCCCGACGCGGCGCTCGTGGGCAAGTGCCTCACGCAGCAGCGGCCGAGTGGACGTCACTGACGAATGCGCTCCGCGTGCGCGACATGGCGCGAACTGCATCTAGAGCGCAGTCGCACCGAGAGAGCGAGAGACCTAAGCGTCGACGAAGCAAGTCTCGGAGCACGAGCACTGGCGCTAAGACGCGTGGTCATCGACACGACCGGCATCGTGATCGTGATCGCTCAAGACGCAGTCGCTCGCCAAGTCGCGAGCGCGACCACCGACGACGGTCACGTCGGAGTCGCAGTCGTTCGAGTCACCGGCATCGATCACGCCATGATAGTCAGCGGCGGCGTGACTAAGTGGCAGAGCTTGCACAGGAGCCTGTCACTTGCAGAACTGCTGTGGGGACTCGATGACGACAGAGTCGCTCTGTCAGGAGCGACCTTGCGGTCTCTTGCATCTCGCTTCGTTTCGTCCACGACAGCGCGACACTGCAGTGGACGTTCGCTGCTGTGGTGGGCAGAGACGCACGGTCGCATCCGCGCCACGATCGAGACAGAACAAGGACGGACTCGAGGAGGTCCAGCGCGACCGAGCGAGAGAGCCACGTGAGATAGGCGCATGGTCCACTAGCCTCAGGTCGTCGCCTGGAGCAACGAGGGACGCAAGGGTTTCACTCGACCCTCTGGACCAGGACCCTCGAGTCTCCCCTCACTGCGTGTATGTCTGCTGCATCGCGGACCTCCGTCGCCTCCAAATAGACCTCTGGCCGAGCCCAGCGCTGGCTTTGCGCTTCTCTCACTCTCGAACTCGTTCACCTCGCCGCACCCTTCCTCCAGCCTCCCAAGCTCCACGACAACAATGGCAAACCGCTTCTCTGGCCCCGCGCCGACGCAGAACAACAACAACTTCATGACCGAGCGCTCGAGCACGCGGCTGCACAAGCCTCCAGGCGGCGGCTCGACGGTCGGATCGCTCATCTTTGGCGGCGCTGCTGGGAACGACGAGCCGTCGTACATGGACGACCGCAAAGCGCGTCGCTTTGCCCGGCCAGACGCCCCCGAGCACAACCCGATCGTGGACACAACTGCGTCGTACTACGGCGCGCCAACAGTAGCACAGCGCGAGCGCGAGAATATCACGCTCCCGCCTGGCGCCATGTCCCGCGAGACGCTCGTGGTCGGGCAGCAGCAGCAGAACCAGCACAATGGCGCACTCGTGCGCCGCAGTTCGCAGCAGCAGCAGAGTGCTGCTGCTTCAGGTGACTACTTTGCCAGCGGCATGGGGAACCAAGACGACAGTCGTCGCACACGCCGCATGTACGGTCCGCCCGGCGGCGCATCGTCGTTCAAGCTCGGCTAGTGCCTCTAGCGAATAGGAAAACCGCCACCATCACTACCCCTTCTTACGCTCTCTTGCTCGTCCGTCCTCTCTTCTCCTTGCGCTCGTCGCCCATGCTGTCGCTGCTGTTGCTCGCGACTCTGCGGTGCCAGTGCGCCATCGTAGTCACCGTCATTCTCCAGTCCTAGCCTCGGAGTACTAGGTATCGTGAGCTGCATGTGAAAGCTAGTATGGTGCGCTGGAGCGATTCTTGATGAGGCACTCGGCACCGCAGGAGCGAGCTCAGCGTCTTGATGGAGCAGGCTCGAGAAGAGCCCTTGTATGACCGAGAGCTGCTGAAGGTTGGTCGAGAGCGACTGCTGGAAGGTTGACTCTGCTGGCGGCCGCATCTTGATAGAGAGTGCCAGCCGCTGGTCCACAGTGCGCTGAACGTCCGCGCACATCGTTGCCCAGCTGTAGGTACCAGTGAGGAAGGGTGTCCGCCATTGAACGCCGTCGAAGACTCGTGGCTCGATCGCGTCCTCGCCTTTCAGTGCGCGTCCTTCATTCAGCTCCAGACGAAGACTCATGAACATGTTGGAATAGTGCTATCGCATCGAGGATGCGCTAGTGCTCTTCATGCCGCGTCCAGGTCAGCGAGCTCGTGATGTGTTCGCACATGCTCATGCCGAGCCGCGGTGCACCTCTGAACCCGAGGTCGTTGCGTACTCGGAGGACTCGTACTCCGAGTACTAGCAACCGCTTGACTGGAAATAGCTAAAGGCAGCAGCTGTGCGACTCGGTCGATGTCAGTCGGTCTCCTGCACACGACCGAGTGCCTCGACGCCACGCTCGCTTGCTTGCTTGCTCGTTCGCTCTCGTTGCTCTCGTTGCTACGAGCCTGTTGGACAGTGAGACGCTTGGTGCTTGATAGCTTGCTGCATGGCATGGGATGCGCCGAGTCGCGAAACACGGTGCAGCCCCAGGTCGGCGGCAGTACGTTCTCTGTCGTCACGCCCGGTGTGTCGTCGCCACCGACAGCGACGACGGCGTCTGCATCGAGGAGTGGTGTCAGCAGGTTCTTCCAGCGCAGTGCTGCAGCTAGTCAGGCAAAGCCCAAGAGGCACAAGCCGAATACGCTGCTGCCAGAGCCGCTTCCTCCTGTTCCTGCCACGCCAGCAGGTCCGAGCTCGAGTCTGACAATCGCTTCACCGACTGCTGCGCTCGCGACGTCGCCAAACATCACAGCGATCGCAAACGCCAAGCCAGCAACGCCATCTCCTGCTGCTGCTGTTGCTGCTACTGCTAGTGCGGTAACGACAGGGCCGAGTCCGCGCTTGCTGCCAACTGACAAGCAGAACCTCGCGCACTTGACGTTCGAGGAGCTGAGCATCCAGTTCCTGAAAGCCGTCAAGAACGGCGACCTCGCGTACATGGACTGCGTAGCGCAGCAAGCCGTGCGGTCGAGCCACGCGCCGCTCATCAACATCCGCGGCATGTGGGAGAGCACGCCGCTGATCTACGCGTGCCAGTACTGCCACCCGGAAGCGGCGATGTGGCTGCTCGAGCACGGCGCGAACGTGCACATGCAGAACGAAAAGGGCGTGACGCCACTGCTACTTGCGAGTCTTGAGGGCATGACGGGCGTCGTCGACTGGATCCTCACGCAACACCGTAGCAGCGCTGACAGCAGCAGCAGCAGCAGTGGCGCGAGTACCGAGCCGCTCGACACGGTCGTGCCGATTGACAAGCAAGTCGGCGTCGTGCCGATTGACAAGCAAGTCGGCGTCGTGTACAACTCGGTCGCAGACCTCAACATCCGCGTGACCCCGCTGCTCGCTGCGAGCATGAACGGCCACGTCGAGATCGTCGCGAAACTCATCGAGCACGGCGCGTCAGTGAACTGCGGCGTCCCAGCTGCAGCGTCGAGCGCATCGGCTGCCAAGCAGTTTGCGCTCTTGCTCGCTGCCAAGTACGGCCACGCACGCGTTGTGCGCTTGCTCATCAAGCACGGCGCAGACTTTGCAACGAGCGACGCGAACGGGAACCACGCACTGCTGCTCACGTGCGAAGCGAGCAAAGAGGAGTGTGCGATGGAGCTGCTGCGGCTCTTGCCAGGCGCACCGCTCGCTCTCGAACCAGTCGAGGCGGCTCAAGGCACCAGCAGCGGCGGTGATGCTAGCAGCGGCAGTGGCGACATCGCTAACACGGCAGCTTCATCACCACCGCCGCTTGTGTCAAACTCATACGTGACGGCGTGGAAGCAGTCCAACTGCCATGGACTCACCGCGCTGCACTTTGCAGCGGCGAATGGACTCCTCCCAGTCGTCCAGACCATGCTCGTGCGTCTCCAGTGGGGCTCCGACCGCGCGTTCCTCAACGCCACGAGCGTGAACCGGCGCGAGTGCGCGCTGCTCATGGCGTGCCGCAAGCGCCAGAGCGAGGTCGCGCAGCTGCTCGTCACATGTGGCGCGGACTTTGAGCTCGCAGATCGCGGCAGCACGACGGCGCTCCAGGTGCTCAAGCGCGAGAAGAAGGACGAGCTCGTGAAGCTCTGCGAGAGCAAGAAGCAGCAGCAGACGACGGCGAGTAGTAGCGCCGGAGACACCACAGTCAGTCGCGTCAGCAGCGCTGCGGCTCTGCCAGTGATTCGCAGCAATGATCCAGTGTCAGAGCAAGAGGTGGCCCGAGCTGCGTCAGGATCGGAGCGAAGCGCTGGCGAGTCGGACCTTGCATTCGACATGGTCGAGACGCACGGTGTCACAGCTGAAAGCAGCACCGACAACAGCACAGCTCAGCGAACGACAGCAGCGACGTTTGACTGGGACGCAGCGCTCGAGTCTGCTGAGCGTGGCACCTCCTCTGTTGCAGGCGACACGCTTGCAGGCGGTGGCAGGGAGACGGTCGCACCGACAGCGATGGCGCAGCAGAGTCGAGCGAACGACCTGCGAACGATGTCGTTTGCGCCGCATGCGCTGCGCGTGAGTGGCGATGCGCCAAGTGCGATGGTGGAAGTTGAAGGAGCAGTCGACATGCGTGACGAAGCCAAGACGGAGCGGATAGCAGAGTCTGTGGGCACCACAAGCTCTCTTGCTGCTGCTGAGAGCGGGGACAGCGCAGCGTTGGTAGATGACTCCGTCAAAGCGCCGGCAGAAGGCAGCAGCAGCGGTGATGGCGGCGACAATGCCGCTACAACTGGCACTACGCCCGCGAGAGAGGAGGCGTACCTGTCGTCGAGCAAGCGACCGTCGAAGCCCAAGCACCGGAAGAAAGAGCAGACGTCGCCGCCGCGCAAGCCGCGCCAGAAGAAGAGCGTTGTCAAAGACGTCAGCGCAGCAGCAGCAAACGCCATCGCGACTGCCTCTCAAGCCGACAGCAGCAGCCACGAGCGCAACACAACGCCAGCAGCGCCGATCGCCTCGGAGTCTGCGCATGACTCGACGCTTCGACCGAGTCTACCGGCAGACGCTTCTGCAAGTCCAGCAGCAGCCACAACGGTGTCTGCTGCCAGCGACAACCGAATCAGCTCTGCGTCGCTCACGCCATTGCCTCCACTGGCGCTAGAGCCACCATCGCTGGACGCGAACGGTGCAGACGCACTCCACAGCAGGAGCAGCCCCCGCCCAGTCGCTCTTGCCACTACTGACATGACAGAGGACGAGACGCCACTGAAGCGCGAGCGACGGAAGAAGACGAAGGCGCATAGTCTGAGCAGCAGCAGTGAGAACAAGAAGAAGAGTCGACAAGCAGGCGCTGGTGGCGACACGAGCGCACCGCGGCCACTGGCATTCGACCACGAGCGCGCGCCAGACGAGAGCACTAGCACTCGCCCTGCAGTCGCATCAGCTGCAGCGTCAGACGCACTCGACTAGCACTAGAGTAGTAGATCCGCATCCATCCCACGCTGCTCTTCCGACTCGTGTCAGTAGCTCAGAACGGCCGGATGGCGTTGGTCCCACGCAGCGCATTCTTGAGCGCCTTCGGATCGGCCCACGACGACGCCATGTACTCGTCGGCGTCGTCGTCTGCAGCGCGCTTGAGCTCCTCCTGCTTCTTGAAGTAGAACGCCATCATGGCCTTGCGCTCGTCTTCGCTCACGGCCGGCTCGCGCGCTGGCATGCCGCCGCCGCGCTTCTGGAGCTTCACAATGACCTTGGTCTTCTCGTTCGTGCCGACGAGGTCGCGCACGTACTGGTCCCGGAAGAACTGATTCCCGGCCCACCAGAGCTCCGCTTGGTCTTCGGACGCGGCGTCCAGGACCGCAGACGAGTCGGCGAGCGCGTCTTCGACGTCCTTTGCGTCGAGCAAGTGCTTGATCGGGTCGTGCGACGGAAGTCCCATGGGGAACGCCATCATCACGGCGCCGCGGATGTTCAGGAGCTTCTCGTCCAGGACCGCGCGGTCCATGCACACTTTGCGCTCAAGCTGTTGCTTTGCGTGGATGTACTGCTTCGCGTCGTCTGCGACCTGCTGCAGCACGGTGCGGAGCTGCGGACTCACGCCTTCGCCAGTGCGCAGTCCCATCGGATCGGCGTCATAGAACTCGCCGCGCGCCTTGGTCGCTGCGTCCTCTTGGTACTGATCGAGCCCTTGCTCGCTCGGGGGCTTCGCGACGCCGTGTTGACCGAGCGCTGGCAGTGCGTCTGCGAGCGCAGCAAGGCGCAAGCGCGCGTTGTGGATGCCGCAGAGCGCGCGAATGAGCGTGTCGTTGAGCGTCGAGATCGGCGCTTCGTACAGAAACTCGTTCTTGTCGCCGCGCTTGACGTGGAACAGCACCATTTTACGGGCTTGTGTGTGTGCAGGTGTGCGTGTGCAGATGTGCGTGTGCAGAGTGAGGAGCGCTGTGCGCGAGCTTGAGCGACGTCTTGTGGTCGCGCTCGCGTCGCTTGGCACTCGCAGCGCTTCGGTCGAAATGCGACGATGTGCCCAGAAGAAATACAAGATACTTGCGTTATGGCTGCAGGTATTTTCAATTTCAGTTCATGTACACAAATGGTTGAATAAATTACAAAAATACAACAGAGCTCATCACTTCTAAACTTCATATTTCACCTTTCGTGAATGCGTGCAAGTAGAATGCATAATACTCTGTGCTGTAAAACATTCTATCGCTTTCGATGAAGTTCGCGCCTCAAGACTCAAATGTGATGTTCAAGTGGTACTACCGCAGCGTGTTGCTTGAATCCTGGTCATCATTGCGACTCTTGCTCGACGACAAGCAGGAGCTCATTGCTCGCGCTCTTTGCACTCACATCCGTCCGTCCACAGCGAACGAGTTCACAGCGCGAGGATGCAGCAGCTCAGCAAAGCCCAGTTCGTGCGCGCAAATCCGCAGTACGGATACGGCAGCAGCAGCGCAGAAAGCGGCAACGGCGGGACACAGCAGCTCGAGATCGACCGCTTGCGCAGAGAGGAGTTTGCGCACATGCGTGGTACGTTAGCTTCTTCGTTTCGTTGGTGAGTGTGTCGGCGCGATTTATCAGCGCATTGATTGATGTCCTCGACACGCTGCGGTGGCGTGTGCGCAGAGAGCGTGTACCTGGACCACGCAGGCGCGACGATGTACTCGTCTGCGCAGCTCCAGCGCGTGTTCGCTGAGCTCACGACCGGGGTCTTCAGCAATCCGCACAGCAGTAGCAGCAGCAGTCACAATGACAGCGACTCGAGTGCTGCGAACGTCGAGCGCATGCGCCGACAGGCGATGCGGTTCTTCGGCGCGAGCGAGCGCGAGTACGAGCTCGTGTTCACATCTGGCGCAACTGCTGCGCTCCAGCTCGTGGGCGAGTGCTTCCCGTGGCAACGCGGTACGAGCCGCTTCGCCTACTCGATGGACTCGCACACGAGCGTCTTGGGCATCCGCGAGTACGCAGCAGCGCACGGCGCGTCCTCGTCCTGCGTCTTGCTCGACGAGATGGCGCGTCTTGAAGAACTGTCAGCAGCTGCTCAAGCGCCAGCGCCTCAGAGCAGCGTCTCGAGGACCGACACAGTCGAGTCTGCAGCTGACGCACCGCGGAGTCTGTTTGCGTTCCCAGCCGAGTGCAACTTCAGCGGCACGCGCCACGCGCTGTCGCTCATTCAGCAGATCCAAGCGCGCGGACTCGGTCCGAATGATGACCAAGCAGACGCGACACTGCCGCACAAGTGGTTCGTCCTGCTCGACGCAGCCAAGTACGTTGGGACGCGTCAGCTGGACCTCTCGACGTGTTCGCCGGACTTTGTCGTCCTGTCGTTCTACAAGATGGTTGGCTATCCGACAGGTCTCGGCGCGCTGCTCATCCACAAGCGCGCGGTCCGCGAGCTCCGCAAGACGTACTACGGCGGCGGCGCTGTTGAAAGCATCTTGGCGACGCAGCACATTGTCGTTCCGCGTGGTCTTGGCGCCGCCGCGAGCGACGGATCAAGTGCTGCGCGCTTTGCGGACGGCACGCAGTCGTTCCTTGCGATCCTCGCACTGCGCCACGGCCTCGAGACGCTCGAGCGGCTCGACATGGCGCGCATTGACGCGCATACATCAGCACTCACGCAGCTGCTTGTGACAGAGCTGCGCGCGCTGAAACACGCGAACGGCATGCGTGTGTGCGAGATCTACGGGCACGAGCAGCACGAGAGGCGTCCTAGTGGGTCAGCCAAGACGGCTGCATCCCCCCAAGGCGCAGTCGTGGCGTGTAACTTGCGTCGGTCAGACGGCTCGTACGTCGGGTATGCGGAAGTCGGGAAGCTCGCAGCGCTCCAGCGCATTCAGCTCCGCACGGGGTGCTTCTGCAACCCAGGGGCGTGCCAAGCGTACTTGCAGCTCCGCGACGCGGACGTCCTCGCAAACATCCACGCTGGTCACGTCTGCGGCGACGACATGGATCTCGTGAATGGCCGTCCAACTGGCGCAGTGCGCCTCTCGCTCGGCTACATGTCGACGTTTGAAGACGTCGTGACGTTCATTGACTTTGTCAAGACGTACTTTGTCAGTGCGAGCTCGCCAGCGCCAGCGCTAGTTCCAGCACTTGGACCAGCAGCAAGTGTGCGACTGTGCAAGATCACGCTCTTCCCGATCAAGTCGTGCAGCGGCATGACTGTCGATGCGTGGCCAGTCGGCGCGCGCGGTCTCCTCTTTGACCGCGAGTGGGCGATCGTCGACGCTGCGACGCACAGAGCGCTGACGCTCAAAGACGTCCCAGCGCTCTGCTTCGTGCGTCCTCGCGTGGATCTCCAGCGCCAGACACTGACGATCGTGTTCCAGACGAGCGATCGCGATGCCGTCGCGCCGGACGATTCGATTGAGCTGCCGCTCAGCCACACGAATTCGCAGCGAGCGGCAAAAGACGCAGCACTCGATGACGTCCGCGACATGCGCGTGTGCACTGGCGCGTGCAAAGGCCGCGACGTCCATGGCGACGTCTCGCAGTGGCTCAGCGCGCGTCTCCACCGCGCGTGTGCACTTGTGCGCGTTGCTCCGAGTCACTTGCGCGACTCGCAAGCCACTCCGTCAAAGCGCCTTCGTGGCAGTGCTACGACTACACCTGCTGCTGCGGCGTCTCCGACCCGTAGCAGCGACAGCAGCAGCAGCAGCAGCGACAGCAAGATTGGCTTTGCGAACCAAGCGCAGTTCCTCCTCGTGTCGCGCGCAAGCGTCGCGCACTTGAATGCTGCGCTCCAAGCAGCCGACGCAGGACTTGCAGTCGACGAAGACGCGTTCCGCGCAAACTTGATCGTCGACGGCTGCGCTGCGTTTGCCGAAGACTCGTGGACGCGCCTGCGCATTCGCAGCACCAGCACCAGCAGCGACGACGACGACGACGACGATACGGACGTTGCGTTCGACGTGTCGGGACCGTGCAGCCGCTGTAGTATGATCAACGTCGATCCGAGAACTGGCGCGTTCCACCGCGCGCCGCTCCAGACGCTGTCGCAGTACCGCCGCGAGCGCAGCAGCATCTTCTTTGGGCAGTTCCTCACGCGCCGCCGGAGCAGCAGCAGCAGCAGCAGCAGTAGTAGTAGTGCTGTGGCGCTACAGTGGCTGCGTGTCGCCGATCAAGTCAAGTTGAAGTGAGAGTGTAAGTGTTCCCTCGTTTTCGTCACTATTGACGTTGTTGAATCTTGTCAAACATGCGATCTTTGTGTGCCCCACCCGACTTCGATTGCAACATACAGTGTGCAAGTAAACCGAAACACCTCACTATGTGCGCCACACGATAAACACGATCGTACAATTTGCAAGTCAAAGAATACACCTCAAACCTCGCGGATGCTGCTGCTGTGATCGAGGTTCTGAGGTGAAATACAAAAAAACCTTGATCGAACCAAGTGCAAGCCATTCGTTGTTCAAATGTCCGTTCAAGGTGTCGAGACACTTGGCGCCACGCGACATGGGCATTGCGAGGCATACAAAACGCAAGCGAATTCAGTCAGCCGCGAATCGTCTCGCGCTCACTATGGCGCTTGCAAAGATCGGGGGGGCGAGTCGCACTTTGAGTTTCGCTCCATTCGCCGCACTCCATCCACCACCACTTCCACCAACCTAAGCAACATGGCGAACCCGCGCGTGTTCTTCGACATGACGATCGGCGGCGCCGAGGTCGGCCGCATCGAGTTCGAGCTCTTCGCCGACAAGGTGCCCAAGACGGCGGAGAACTTCCGCGCGCTCTGCACGGGCGAGAAGGGCATTGGCCGCTCGGGCAAGCCGCTCCACTTCAAGGGCTCGGCGTTCCACCGCGTGATCCCGAACTTCATGTGCCAGGGCGGCGACTTCACGCGCGGCAACGGCACGGGCGGCGAGTCGATCTACGGCGAGAAGTTCGCGGACGAGAACTTCCTCCTCAAGGTCCGTCCGATTGCTCTTTGGCTGACGCTCATATCCTAGCAGCAGCAGCGCCTGCTTGTGGTTGTATGGACTGCGCGACACTCACTCGCTATGTGCACACACACGCGCGCGCGATCAATAGCACAAGGGCGAGGGCATCCTGTCGATGGCGAACGCTGGCCCGAACACGAACGGCTCGCAGTTCTTCATCTGCACGGTCGAGACGTCGTGGCTCGACGGCAAGCACGTCGTGTTCGGCCGCGTCGTGTCGGGCATGGACGTTGTGAAGAACATTGAGAAGGTCGGCAGCCAGTCGGGCCAGACCAAGAAGCCGGTCGTCGTCGCCAACTGCGGTGAGCTCTAAGCAGCTACTCCCGCTCCACCAGTGTGCGATCGGTTGGTCTGCACCATCACTTGCGACTGTGTCGTGACGCAGCGTAGCTTGGTGCCGCATCCCCACTAGCTGCGATCAACACGATCCGCCGTTCCAGTCTGCTCCTCCTCCTGCTCCTGCTCCTCTTGCTCCTAGCGTCGTCGCTGTCGTCGTCGTCGTCTGCAAGCAAACGAATCTTGCCAAGTGAGACCGTGTACTGTGTCTCAGCAACGCTCTATTCGAAGCACCGCGCTCTATTCACGCAGATCTGTCCAATGGCTACACTTGCTGTGACGCAAGACTGCCAACGCACAACCTGCGCGTCTGTTGTTTGGATGATGACGGATGACCTATTGCTACACTGACGTCGTTCGCTCGCGCTTGCTACTGCGCTCGAGCTTGACGCGCACTTCTGCGTACAGATCGACAACTGGCACCGAGTCGCTCGCACTCGAGAGCTCGGTCCGCCGCCGCTTGCGCTGCGACTGCGCAAGCGCTTCGTCCTGCGCTGTTGCTGCTGCGAGCTGCTGGCTCAACTCGGCTGGCGCGTCGTCTGTGAGATCAAAGACAACGCCAACTGCTGCAGCAGCTTGGATGCGCTGGTTGATCGCTTCTTCGAGCGACATCGCGCCTGCGATCTCGATCTCTTCGTCGTCAGCGCTCGATTGTGCTGCGAACGCGTTTGCACTCACTGCAGGATCGCTACTACGACTCGCAACCACAGCAGCGCGATGGTCTTTCGTCCACGAGCGCTCGCCGCGGATCTCCATGCGCACGACGCGACGCAGGGGCTTGTCAAAATCTGCGCACACGTACGCGTTCGTCTGCTGCTCACCGTCAAAGAACGACTCGTTCGCAGCGAGCGTCTTCTCGGTCGCCGCGTGGATCTCGTCGTACAGCGTCGCTTCCATCGTCTGCTCTGCGACGAACCGGACGACAAAGACCTCGGAGTTCACTTGTCCCATGCGCAGGACGCGTCCGATCGCCTGCTGCTCGAGCGTACTCGCCTGTGCAGCGCTGTAGCCCACGGGGTCAAGGAAGATCACGTGCGACGCGACTTGCAAGTTGATGCCCGAGGCGCTCGTGAGCGAGTTGAGCAGCAGGGCTTCGGTCGATCCATTGAGGAACGACAGCACTTGCGACGACTTGACTTCGCTCGACTGGTGCTGCAGGAACTTGGCGCACGAGATGTTGTTCGCCAAGAGCGCCGATTCGATCACGCGCAGCGCCGCGGGCCACATCGTGAAGATCACGGCTTTGATGCGCGCCAAACGGCTCAGGTACTCAACCAAGTGCGTGATCTTGCTGCCGTAGAACGGAATGTCGACACTGTTGTTGCCGCGCGCGTCGTCGGCTTCCTTCAGTGCGAGGCACTCGGCCACGTCCTCGAGCTGCTCGTCGACTGCCGAGCGCGCGCGTGGACATCGTTCAGTGAGCGTCGACTCCATGATCGCGCCGAGCCGCGCAATGCCGGCGTGCGAATCCCAGTGCTTGCGCAAGTAGTGCTCGATCTCGTCGTCGCTGTACAGAATCAGCTCCGTCGGCTCTATGAACGTATTGCCGCCGCCCGAGCCGTAGTGACTGCGGAGCATGCGGAAGCCCGCGTCAGTCTCGCCACTGCGCGTGAAGAACCGGTCGAGTCCAGACGCCTCCATGTCCTCAAAGCACTGTGCAACGGTCGAGTAGACTTGGTTCGAGATTGCGCGGCAGATCGCAACGGTGTTGCGCGTCGCGGCCTCCATCGTCGCGACCTCGTTCTTGCGCATCTTTGCGACTGCGAGCTGCCGGTTGAGGTGGTAGATCTCGTTCTTGTAGACCTCGGACGGCGTCTTGACGCTCACGATCGGCGGCAGTGCTTGCCCTTCCTTCCGCACGCGGTCGCGCTCAATGATACGGTCCGAGATGCCGACGTGGACGCAGCTCTGCCGCGCAGCATCGAACTTCTCGAGCCACACGTCCGAGCGCGGACCGAGTCCGAGCGCAGTCGTGCTGCTGCTACTGGCAGTCGACGATGTCTCAGAGGCGCTCGCAACGTCTGCGCCAATGTCGAGTGCGTCGTTCGCGCGGCTCGTGGCCAAGATGTGCTCGACTTTGT
Organism: Globisporangium parvum; assembly: GCA_023333885.1. Taxonomy (NCBI): domain Eukaryota; phylum Oomycota; class Peronosporomycetes; order Pythiales; family Pythiaceae; genus Globisporangium; species Globisporangium parvum. Next base: position 24,379 of record JAASFT010000233.1, read on the forward strand.
ACAATAGGAGCTCGCGCGGATGGAGCGTGACGGAGACGTACGTCTCGTTCACTTTGATCTTGTTCGTGATCGCGTCTTGCTTCACCTGCGCGCAGTTCCGGAGGTAGAGCTTGCGCTTGATCTCGTCGAACGCTGGGTCGTGCGGCATCAGACGCAAGCGCTTGAAGCCCAAGAGCTGGTTGTTTGCGTAGATCGACGCCGCTTTCTCTGGGAACGGCGTCGCTGTGATGAGCCAGACGTGCTCGCACCGACGCGTGAGCTGGATGAAGCAGTCCTGCGCCTCTTTGCCAGGCAAGACGAGGTCCTGGACCTCTTCAAAGACCACGCGGCGCCACGGCTTCTCAGGTATGTGCAGCGGCGTGACCCAGACAAGCCCTGCGTACGCCTTGCTCACAAACTTCGCCGCGGCTTCGTACTCGATCGCGGCGTCCGGGTCGACAAACAGCGGATTGCCTCGCGGTCCGATCTCGCGCGCGTACAGCTTGTGGTAGTCGTAGAAGTACGCGCGCGAGGCGACGGCTTCGTCGACGCCGACGAGCACGAGCGTCCGGTTCGAGATCTCCGCGCGGTCCATGCTCAAATACGCGCGCAAGCCGACGACGACGTCGATCTCGCCAGGCGCAACGAACTTGCGCACTTCGAGCTCCCACTGCGCGAGCAAGTGCGACGGCGCAACGAGCAAGTTCCCGCCCACTTTGACGTTCACTGGCTCGGACACAATGAGCGCGAGCATCGTCGCGGTCTTGCCCATGCCAATGTCATCGGCAAGGCACCCGCCTTTCGAGTAGTAGTCGAGCATGCCGAAGTTAAAGCGCGCAACCGAGGCGTCGCGCGACTCGATCTGGAGCATGCGGTAGAGCGAGCGCTGCTGATGCGCGTAGAGCGGCAAGTCGGCGCGGAACGCTGCTGGCGTCGGCTCTTCAGGCGACGTCAGCGGCAGGAACGGCACTTTGAACTGCACGTTCTCGTCGACTTTGCATTGCACGGACGCGATGAAGTCTGTGATCGTGACCTGCTTTGCGATTTGCCCAGTGCTCTTGCGGCGTGGTCCGCCCATCGTATCGTCGAGTGCTGTGTGCAGACGTACGGGCGTGTGAGGCACGCACTCAAGCAGGTCAGTCGTCGTCAAGCGAGTGTTGGCAATGTCGAGATGGCTGGTTATTTTGGCGCCAATTGTGACGTTGGCGCGGACAGTGTTCTCTTGGATAAAGTATGTGATTGTCGCAGCGCCACCTGCGATCAACCAAGTCCATTACTGTACCGCAATGAGATCGCAATAGTCGACATTGCAGTTGCGAATTTGAGACTGCCTTGAATACAAGATCAACGCAACAACTGTATTCACTCAAATTGATCTAAAACAATAGCACTTGCACTGGACATATTTTGGCAGACGACAACCTGTGGTTCATCCCTCTTTGACACAAAGTCGCGTTTGACATCAAAGAGCATCGTGAGCATGAGCTTCCCCGCCGCCCTCGGCCGCAGCGTGCGCTCGCGCGGCCGCGTCGTTGCGCGCCACGTCCAAGCCTCCGTCGCTGCGACCAACACCTCGGTGCGTGCGTACATGCCGCTCGCTGCAGTGTCGCTATCGCACGGACTGCTGACCAAGCGTGCTGACGCATGCACTTCTTGCAATTTCGGCATTGCTGATGCTGTCGGAACGAACGAACGAACGAGCAGGTCGCGCCAGTCGCTGCACGCGTGCACGCGTCCTCTGCGCGCTCGTTCTCGGCGCTCCAGACTGCTGTCGTGCGCACGCGCAGGTGCGTCATCGTCTCGATTACCTTCCTCTGTGTCTCGGCGAGTCCGTCCGTCAGTCAGCGCTGAACGTACTCGCATATGTCTGTCTGTGTGAACAGCTTCCAGCCAACAGCGACGCCTGCAGCTCGCGCATTTTCGTCCGGTACGCATCTTCCCATACTCTCTCACACGCAGTCGTAGCAGCAAACGCTTGGGTGCTAACGCGCCATGTGCTCGCTGTCTCGTGCGATTTGCAGCGGCGCCAGAGGCCGTGCCAGTGCCGTCGATGGGCGACTCGATCTCGGAAGGCACGGTCGTCGAGTGGCTCAAAGGTACGCCGTCTGCTGCCACACTTCGTACGCACTGCTGCTCTACTCGCTGTCCAGAGCCCTGACGACCGCTCGCTCTGTCTGCAGCGCCGGGTGACTTCATTGAGGCCGACGAAGTCGTCGTGGTCCTTGAGACTGACAAGGTGCGGTCTCCGTCTGTTGACTGCGTCGCTAGTAGCCGAAGTGCCGGTCACTGTGTCTTACTGACAACTCTGTCGACGACGACTACGCACTACACGACCAGGTGAGCGTCGATGTCCGCGCGCCGTTCGCCGGTGTCCTCGACGCGCAGCTCGCAAAGATCGACGAGAACGTGCTCGTCGGCGCGCCGCTCTTCAGCGTGACCAAGCAAGCCGGCGGCGCTGCGGCTGCGCCATCGACGCCCGAGCCAGTCGCAGCTGCGCCATCGTCAGCGCCAGTGCCATCGCCATCGGCTGCTGGCGCTGAGGACCTCGCGACTGTGAACGTGCCGTCGATGGGCGACTCGATCTCGGAAGGCACCGTCGTGACGATCTTCAAGAGTGCGTCCACGCTCTCTCACTCGCAGCCCATTCATTCGCCTCTTGCTCGTGCTCTAGAGTGAGCGTGTGAAGCTGACGCCTCGTACTCTCTCTCTGTCTGTCTATTGGACGCAGACGTTGGCGACTACGTGCGCGCGGATGAGCCTGTGCTGGTCGTTGAGACTGACAAGGTACGCTCGCTCTCGCTCTCTTTTTCGATGCGATGCTCTGGTGTCAGTCTCTTCATAAGGGCTCTAGGCTGACTGACGGCTCCGTCCTTCTGAACTCGGTTGTCTGTCTGGTTGCTGTTTGTTCAGGTGAGTGTGGACGTGAACGCGCCGTTCGCTGGCAGAGTCACGAGCGTCCTCACGAAGCTCGACGAGGTCGTGCAAGTCGGCGCGCCGCTGTTTGTGCTCGACAAGAGCGCGGCGGCGCCTGCTGGTGCAGTGGAGACGAAGGCTGCGACGCCTGCTCCTGTGGCAGCTGCTGCACCAGTTGCTGCTGCCCCTGCTACTGCTCCTGCCAAGTCGGCGGCGGCGGCTGCCCCAGCTGCGCCGCTCTTCCCAACGTCGACTGCTGCACCGGCAACCGGTCGCTTCAGCCGCAACGAGACGCGCGTGCAGATGAGCGCACTGAAGCAGCGCGCGGCGCAGCGCCAGAAGGACACGCAGAACACGGCCGCGATGCTGTCGACGTTCCAGGAGTGCGACCTCGGGAGCCTCATTGCGTTCCGCGACGAGCTCGGCGAGAGCTTTGAAAAG
>JAASFT010000234.1:0-27598 GCA_023333885.1 Globisporangium parvum
GCACTTGGACCATCGTGAGGTACACGAGCTTGTCGCTCTTGGGCTTCACGAACGTGCCGTCTGGCAGCACCTTGGCGTACCGCATCATCATCTGGTCGCGCGGGATGCGGACGTTGTGGAACGCCGCGTAGCCGTTGTCGATCGACTGGAAGCCGACCTTCGGGCCAATGTCACCAAGCTCAATACCAGGCAGCGGCGTGTGGTCCTTGAGCGTTCGGAGCTGCACGAGGAACGCCTGCACGCCGACGTCCTTGCCGTCCAGGAACAGGCGCGCGTGCACGATCGCGTGGTTCGCAGTACGCGCAAGCCCACCTGGCCACCACTTGCGGCTCGTGAGCGTCGGCGAGTTGATGATGAACTCTTGCGTCGTCTTGTCAAACAACGCCGTCGTCTCGATGCCCTGGACGTTCGAGCCGTGGCCGAGCTCAGTCTGCGCATATGCGCCGATGACGTTAAAGTTGCGCGCGAGCGGGAGCCACTTCTTCTGCTGCTCCTCGGTCGCTTGGTTCTCGAGCGTTGGGATGAACATCGACCGGTGCACCTCGACACCCGTTGGTTCGCCCAGTGCGCTGTACAGGATCTGCTGGTCCACTGGGTCCGTGATGTTGCGCTCGTCGAGGAGCTTCACGTAGTGGTACGTCTTCTTGATCGCAAAGTTGTACCGCTCCGTGTGGTTCCGAAAGAGCATGTCGCGGTCCGACAGCACCGGGTGGCTCTCGACGATCTTGATCAGCTCCTTGCGCCGCGCGTTCTTCGCCGCCGACTCGCGCAAGATGTTTGTGAGCACGACTGGGTTGACATCACCGCCGGCGCGCTCTTTCTTGAGCAGCAGCGGCGCGAGGTCCTTGAGCTCGACGTTGACAGAGGTGGCAGTGGGGCTCATGGTGGCGAGCAATGGAGAGAGTCGCGTCGAGACGGCGGCGGACGAAAAGAGAGGCAGCGGCGGCAGTGAGCCGTGGTCGAGTGCGCAGTCGCGAGCAGATTGCGGAGTGAGCAGTCGTGGCGCGGCGCCATTGCGCCAGACACCGCATGCCGACCAGCTCGCTCGCGCTGTCGTGTCGGTTCGCGCTCGCTTCAAGTGAGCCTTTCACTGATTGATTGGCATCGATGTCGACTTGACATCGCAAAACGACATGAAGCAGGCACATAATTGCAGAAGTAGCCATATTGTAGTACAGTGACGGTGTCAAAATATCCTATGCAATACATTCGTCAAGATAGCGATCAAAATCAAGTGATTTTTCAGTCTCGCTTAAGTCTCACAGCTGCGTGTTTCTCGCACTTTTACTCAACAATTGCGTTTTTTTGTTATGTTCAATGTAATCGTATTGAGCGAACTCAACATAATATTTCGTGGCATACACACCAAACTGTCGCTGCGACGTGTGCTGACTTGGCGTTTGACGTTTGCAAACAAGAAAAATATACTCAAGATCAGACTCTTAAGAAGTTCACACTAATATCGGTGGATTTGAAGATGGTGAAAAATGGAGTTGAGAACAGAATCTTTACCTCACTTATACATCTATCTATGTACCTGTCTTGCACACTCGAAGAGCAGAGCAGCTAGAAGGAGCGACTGCGAGCAGCAAGCGACGCATGGTGCTGCTGAAAGTCTGTGCGAAGAGACTCAATGCTCACGTTCGCTACAGATCCCAGCAGCAACTCCGCAACATCCCGTCGTGGGGAATGAGCTGCGCAGCGCTCGCCACTTCGGTGCAGCCAAATTTTGAGGATAAACCAGACGACTTGACTAGTTGGCAGGGTGAAGGTGAAATCAGAGCTGGAGGAGGAAAGCCGAGTTCAACAGTTGTACAAAACCAGACCGTGTCGTTCGAGAGTTCTGAGTGCAATCCAAACATGACTTGGCGTCGTGTCGCTGCCGCTATGCGGCACGAATCCAAGTCATCGACACTCATAGTGGCCTCACTAGCTCCAGCATCCAAAACATCAGCAACTACTCTCACAAGTCAGTGACGCGTGCTTTGTATGCTCTGACGAGCCAACGCAACGCTCAAGACAAAGAGCTCAAGAACTCACGACAACCAGGCTCAGTGAGTACAAAGAGCGCCTATTTGTACATTCGAGATCATAGTACGTGACCACTGAAGCTGCGCTTGTACGTATGCGCTGTGAAGCTGCTAGCACTATGTGACGCACACAGTAACGAAAGCACCATCACGCGATAGCGCTACACGCGACAGTGATAGCAGCAGTGGTGTGCAAACGAGCGATCTGTCTCCAAACACTCAATGCAGAGTCCATGATTGAAGAGGAAAGAGAGACTTAACGACACAACGCGTCAGCGATATGACGAGTTGTATGTAGTTGAGAGTAAGTTGAGCCGCTGCATAGAACCCACAGTGTTCAACCCAAGACTATGTCCAAGGGAAAGAGCATTGGCAAGCCCTTCGACCTCCATGAACAATGTCTCGCCATACGAGAATTCACGCCCCAGACAGATAAGCCGTTGCGCTGTGACCGACTGACGGCTTGGCCAGCAAGAACTACTTTCAACGGACATGCGGGATCGTCGTTTAGGTATTAGAACTCATTCATCTGGTTCCAGTGCATCGGGTGTAGGGGGAGGTCTACGATCTTCGAGATGAGTGGTGATACTGAGAACGGATGGTGGAGTTCCGTGTCTAGGGTTTGGGTTTCGTTTCGTGTCGAGCGCGCCACGCGGCTTTCGCTGACCCCACTTGCTTTCACGGTCGGGATGTGAGCAACGGCGCGCTCCAAGTCGAACTACTTCGACAATACCATCGCTACCACGACATGTGCGCAGATCCAGCCAGTGGAGTAGTAGTGCTTGTAGTCGCAGTGGTGGAGGTTTCAAATTCGTTCGGCCTGTAAGCAACAGTAGCAACGTCAGTACTAGCACCCGCGATCGAGTAGCAATACCATGTTCAAACGAGTCGTACCTCTCCAATCATCACTATAGAGAACACCTTTATCATGAACTCTCTCTCGTCAGGCTGCAAAACTCGTACATAGTGTAGTGAGAGATATCGCAATGCGAGATCGCGCACATCTGCTGAGCGTTCCCTGATGGATGATAGATACCTACGAGTGTTCAAATGTGTTCAGACGAAAGCGAGTCACAATCCGCACTATGGCAATGCGGCAGTACGTGCACTACTGCCCGGTCGCTGGAGACGCCTTTAGCGTACGAGTTGTTCGCCGAGACGTAGAGCCTGGATGCGCTGAATGCATACCCTTGCATAAAACGCTTCCGGCGACGAATCGACTCCAGCTGCGGGTGCAAGCACTTGTGGAGGGAAACGACGGGATCGTCTTGTTCAAGCTGTGCAGGGTTGGAGAGAGCCCTTCACGACTGTTTTGATGCCTCGATTGTAGGACTCGATAGCGATCTGGTTCGCGGCACTCCTGGGATCGAAGACATGAAGTACCAAGTCTGCCACGCTGCGTCTCTGAAAGTCTTTGCGAACCAATCTGAGTACTCGCACTCGCCGATCGAACAACGATGCGTGCACACCACGGACCGCAGTGCGGCGAACAGGTCGATGTAGTTGCGGCACATTCGGCAAGATGTGCGCCGCGAACAGCTTGCTGTTCCGCAGCTAACGTACTCGATCTCTGCTCCGCCGCACAACGTGCGGGTAGCACGTTACAACACCTCACTGCCTTGTATGCTGCTGCAATGTGTGTTCGGTCGCAGCTGCCAATCGAGGGTTACGTGCCAAATTACTGTGCGGCGAGGCTGCGCGTCACGTTGAAGAGACGTGTGTATGCATATGTGCTCAGTGAGAACGAAGAGATACGTCCTGGGGACAAACGTCTTCGCGTAATTCATCTTGGCGTAGTGCGAGCCGTACGTTCGAAAGCAGATCAATGTCCAGCCACCTGTAGTGGTGTGGAACATATCAGTGTTAGTTTTTGGTAATATGATTGCGAATCGCACTTGACAATGCACACGCAGTGGTGAAGTATGTACGTGCCATCCACGACGCCGAGCACGCCTGCTTCGCCTTGCCCAACCACTGCCAGCTGCACAGGTTGGATAAAAGCCTTGACGTGAACGCGATCCCAAGGAGAGCCACTCGGCACCGTCTCTGCAGAACCGATGCTCATAGAATTTGAGTACAAATGGTGTCGTCCTTGAATCCAGATCTCTCTGCTTGGAACGTGTCGTTGTCTCGCTCTGCATCGTGCTCTCCTTGACCAAAGGAGGTACTACTCGTCGTGCACATGAGCTCGGACACCCACTCCAGAAGCTTATCAAACTGGGATAATTTCCAGCCATCAGCATCGATCTTCTTGAGATACGCTTTTCTGGATGTGAGCTGAGCCTCTGACTGGATCACATGCTGCTCCCGTTCGTCGTCACGATACTGCTTTGCGAGAATCTCCCTGCACATCTGTGGCCCGGCGTCTCCTAGAAGCGTCAGATCAACGACGCCGACGACGATTTTGTGTATGCCCCACCCATGCGCACCCGTCGGCATCGTCGTGTTATGCGAGCCTCTCGTGTCGACAACAAAGTGACCGTCTCGGGGGAGATTCTGGCTCGTCACTGGCACACGTGATGGGAGATACAATTGAACACAAGGACACCAGGATCCTTCGATCTCTGGCTGAGCTCTACTATTTAAACGAGCGCGTGCAGAGCGTGAACTGCTCTTTAAGCATCCTCGTCCGAGGTGCAAGTATCACTAGTTCTGTGTATGCGACGCGCGCACTGCAGCACAAAACCGACGTTCTCAACGTCCTCCGAGTCACTGCCATCTTGATCAGATGACTGCTATATGGTGCTGGCCCACGGGTGGAGTTCGAGCGTCGAAGCGCTTGCTTGTTCGCTGTCGTTGTGTTGCTGCAAGGTGCTTGCGCACGTCATGCACAAGAGCAATGTCGTCATCCAATGTCCACTTGCTTGGCGGGCATATCTTCTTTTGACCGGTAGCCTGGAACTCGAAGTGAGCGGTTCTCTTTGGCCCTCGAATCGTTTCGATGTCGAAAGCCGGGACGATGTCTTCGAGTACATGGCATCGTTTGGACTGCAGCGAGCGGTCAGCACCATCGATAGTCATAACCTTGTAGCTGTCCTCAGTTCTACTTCCAGGGAGGTTCAGCGAGCCTTGGTGCGAAAGACAATGAGCCGCAGGATTAGCAACACGACCACGGCATGAATGCTGCAGTGCCAGACTCACCATGCACGAGGCACTTGTCATCGACTATCGTCATCTTCCAATGAAACCTATTCTTCGTGCGAGGGGCGTAGATCCGCACCCTGCCATCGAGAGCGGCCACTTCAGAGCTTGATGATTCGAACGTCGTCCGATCAGTCACTAAGATGACACCCGCGCTCTCTGCCACCTCGTTCACAAGCTCTCGTGTATACAAAGGTCAAAGAGCGCTCGTCAGTCACAAACCCTAGAAAACCCTAAAGAAACTCTAACAAAGACCCTAACGCACCTCAGAACGCATCACGAGGTACAATGTCACGATCAAGAACTTGTCAGTCTTTAGTTGATAGGACCGAATCGTCTTAAAGCCTTCTTTTGAGGGCATGAAGACATCCTCGAGATGTGGATCGCGATCGTGTGTTGGAACGCTGTCGGCGTCAGTGCTTCGGGTTTGATGCTGTGGCTGTTGTTGATGTTGCTGTCGTTCCTGTGGCTGCTTGATGATCTGTCGACTAAGTGCACCGTCGTTGAGATCCAAGAGCCGCGCAATCGTGGAGAGAGGCAGGCTGTGCTCTATCGCGACACCGTTGTGCGACATCGAGTTCGCGCGGATCGCTGCGCTTACCGCGCGTAATGGCGAGCGCACAACAGTGACCTTGCGCGCAGCTCGAAGGCGTTCTTCGACGCGCAGCACTTGCGCTTGCAGAGTAGCGAGCTCTTCCTCGAGCTTCTTGACGGCGTCCATGCTCTGGTGTTCTTTTCTCTCTGTTGTGATTATCTTTCCCAGATCTGGGTCAGCTACAATATAGAGGTTTCCTCTGTGCACTTGCTAGTTCAATCGATTGTCTTGAAATTTGAGGGAAACAGCTGATGGTACAAATCGGTCTCAAACAAGGATACTTGTCTTGAACAAAGACTGAAAATCCTCTGCATCTCTGGTATTTGTCACATATATCGTACACATACAAAAAACAATCATACAATCAAACAAACGTACCCAAATGGGTAACCCTAAATTAGCTAATGACGCGTTTTTTCATATCTATCTTTGTTCCTGTCATAAAAATCGGCTCCATTTTATCACATTTGCCACATTTGCCAAGTTGGTACATGTTAGAAGACTTGGACTTGAGCTTGACCTTCGATGCGAACGCGCTCTAGTTTGGGGCTCACTTGTTATACGCATTCGCTTGCTTGCTTGTAAGGAGAACCTGCTGCGAGAGCGCAATGACGAATGCAGAGCTGATCCAGCGGTCTCTGGACTTGGGATGTCGAACCACAGAGCGAGCGCCTAGTAGAGCATTTCAAGAACCTGGACATGCACTGCTCGCTTATTGTGGCAACGCGATCGGACCTGCCCACGTACAGCTGCGCGCATCCGTAGCACTGATGCTGGTGCTGCGCTCAATCCTCTCGAGTCTCGAGCGTTTGAGCGTTGCCGCGAACAAGGCAGTAGTGTGCGTGCGCCATTCTGCTCGCTTCCATTCCCTCGATTCGATAATATGCGACATATGCGAGTGGGAATCTCAACTGTTGCAATGTCCAAAGCATAGTGAACCCACGATGCAAATCAGACGGAGGAAATCATCGACAGATCAACGACGACACCAACGGCAGTAGCAGCAGTAGCACGTGAGGCAGCACGAACCGACTGCCTGTACCAGCGCGCCTCGCCTCCCTCGCCGCTGCAGCCTGCTCACTCTCACTTTCGACACGCCGCATCCCGCACAGGAGCGCTCCACGCACACACCTGACTCGCCACGATGCTCAAGATGGAAGAATGGATCGTGCTGTTTGTGTTTGCCGAGCTCGTCGCGCTCGGCGTGCTCATCATCGTGAGCTGCTGGTGCTGTCGGCGCTCGCTGCGGCGCGCACGCGAGGAAGAAGAAACGCACGACTTGCCTGTCACGCGCGTCGTCGCTGGTGCAGCAGCGCGACCCAAGACAGCGACAGCGCAGTCGAGCAGCAATCCGAGCCGTGCGACGAACGCATCCGGCGAGAGTGCGGCTGGTGCGCACCACACAGACAGCCGCGAGAGCCAAGACGCAGACCTCGTAAGTGGCGGGATCTGGGACTTCATTGCTGGTGTCTCGCCTCGTGGTCCGCGCCGCCCCACTCGCTCGCCAGCGCCAGCGCTCACGACAACGACGACAACAACCACCACCACAAGCTCAAACCACAGCAGCCACGCGTCGCGAGGTGGGACTGTCGAGGTCGTGAACATCAGCGTGAACGCAGCCGTCGGCGACAGCGACGACGATCGCGACGACAAGCTCGCGAGCGAAGGACGCAAGAGCGGCACCGCGGCATAGCCATCAGATCCACACGTCGTCGCGATGCTCCATGTAACTCGTAGTCCATCATCTACACCCCCCCCCGTGCTTGTCCCTATCGAATCCGAGTGATGCGCATCAAGCGACGTCCATGAAGAACGAGTTCCAGTCCGCAACGCTCGCCGTGTCTTCGTAGAGCGCGTCGTGGCGCTGCAGCAGCTCGCGCTGGAGCGCAGCGCGCAGTCCACCTTTGTCCGTCGCGACTGCGAGCGCAACGGCAACGAACGCGTCGACACTGTCGACGACCGTATCGGTCACGTGCATGTACCGCAAGAAGCCTGCAGCGAGCTGCGACACAGTCTGCGCTGCTGGGAGCGTCACAACGGGGCTGTCGGTGCACCACGTGTGCATGTACGTACGGCACTCTAGTCAGCCGATGCTTCTTCTACAAGGCCCCAACGACATGCCACAGTGTGACGACGTACATGCCGAGCGCTAGCGCATCGAGCGTCGTGACGCCACCGCCAAACGGGAACGGGTCCAAGATCACGTCTGCGAACGAGAGCAGCGCCATGAAGTCTGCGTACGGCAGCGTAGGCATGAAGAGCACGCGTCGAGCGCTGTCGAGACCGAGCGAGCGACGGAAGCGCCGACGGAGCTGCTCTTTCCACACGCTCTGGGTCTCGGACGCAAGGAGCACGACGATCGCGAGTGCGTCCTGCTTGAGGATCCCGTCGAGGACACGGTCGAACGCCGGGTGGAGCTTCATCAGCGTCTACGCTCGTAGCATCAGCGCCAGCACACGTACGCATGGGCAGTGAGCTCCGCAGCAGCATCGCTCAAGTACATCCGCGCGCATACAAGAGCGCCGTACCTGCGGACAGACGTAGAGCCGCCGGTTCTCTGGCAAGTGCAGCATACTGCGCGTGAGGCGCGCGTTGAGCTTCGAGACGTCAGGCTACACGGGACACAGGACACAGTCTCAGCTCGCTCATCCGATAGATAGAGCAAGAAGGAGAGAGAGGGAGAGAGTCCGAGAGAGTCCGAGAGCCTCGAGCCTCCGCCGGGGCGACGACTCGCCTACCCGAGTGAAGAACGTGCAGAGACCGCGAAAGAGCACGACGTGCTCGGAGAAGTGCACGTTGTGGTACGTCACGTCGCTATCATCGTCGCTAGTGCGCGGCTCGCGGTCGCCGGCGTCGTCCGAGACAAAGTACTTGGACGAGACAAAGTAGTCGATCGCGGGGTTCCCTGTCGTGATCGGGTGGCCCCAGAACACGCACTGAACCGAGGCGATGCGGTGGTGCGACAACAAGACCGTCCAGGCGTCCATGCCGAGCTCTGGGTACACGACGATGTCGATTGACTCGGCGCGGAGCAGCGCAAGCGCAGCGTCCTGGCTCGTTGGCAAGTCGACGAAGCGGTCGGCTGCTCGCTCGAACGCCGCGGTGATGCCGTCGCGGTCGCGCAGGAAGTGGACGCAGCGGTAGATGCGGACGTCGAACTTGGTGCGATCGAGGCGCTGGACGACACCGAGCAGGAGCTTCCCGACCGAGTGGTTCCGGAACCACGTCGAGATGAACGCAATGCGGCGCCGGCGTGGTGGCGCAGACTGCAGTGGCGGCTGAGCGGCGCTTGGTCTTGTCGTCGACGCCGTCTCGAACGACGACTGGAGACTCGGGAAGAGCGTCTTGCGGAGGTCGTAGAGCGCGCGCTGGGTTGGCAGGACATCGATGCCCTGGAGCAGGCAGGTGGCGTGAGACCCAGAGAGTGCCAGGGTCTACATGGCCAAGAGAGAGGGCAAGGACGAACCTGGTAGCCGATGAACATGGTCGGCGGCGTGATCGTGTACTGCAAGTACGTTGCGCCTTCTGGACGGAGCGTCGTCGACTGCAGCGTCTGCGGCCGTGCTGCGAGTGCAGCGACCGTGGCTGTGAGCTGCTCGTAGAACGCTGCGATCGCTGCCGTCGAGTCAAACACAACGGGGACAGCGAGTGCGCCTCGGAGCTAGTGTACATACGACGATCGGCAGCGCCAGAGAGAGGGAGAGAGCGTGCGCTCAGCGCACGACTCCACAAGGCAACGTCCATGAGCATGAGCAGTGACTGCGCACCTCGAGCGAGAGGTCGTCAGGGCACAGCCGCGCGGCGTGGCTGAAGAACGCGAGCGACTCGTGGAACGCGCCGAGCTCGTCGAGGAAGACGCCCATGACGTTGAGTGCGTGGAAGAGCTCGCGGACAAAGCGCGAGCGAAAGCCCAGTTGGGGACGCCTGTAAGCGCTGGCGCCATCGCCGTCGCCAGGGCGTTGGCAGCATGGAGAGTGCGCGTCGCGGCCATGGTCCTCGCCGCTGCCACGGAGCTTGGACCCGAGCGCTGCGAGATGGAGACACTGGACGTCTTCAGGCGCCATGTCGAGTGCTGCGAGTCGCGTGAGCGTCTCGTGCGCAACAGTGAGGCTCGGACTCGAGATGTTGACGAGCACGCCATGCGCAACGCAGCGCTGTGCAAGCGAGACGCTCTCAATGATCTCGCCTTGGACGAACGCTAGGAACGCGCGCTGGCACTGCGCAGGCGTGACACTACCGCCACCTTCGTCAGAGCGTTGCTGCGAGTCGTGTTGCGCCAAGCAGAACGCACTCGCAGCGTAGTACCCCGCGTCTGCGAGTCGGTGCGCTGCAAGCTGCCAGAGCTCGCCAAGCTCAAGCTCGTCTTGCTTCTCCAGCAGCGGCGATGCCCAGACGAGCGAGACACCCGCGACAGCTGCGTGGAGCGACGCAGTGCCTGCAAACTCATGCGGGAGCAACCCGAACGCGCGTGCCGCTGCGTGGAAGAATGCGATCCAGTCCGCGCGGGTGTCGAGTGCGACGGGTGGGTCTGCACGGCAGGTTGGAGCTGATGACGAGTGCTCATCGTGGACGTGGGAGCCCGCAGCGCTGAGCTCAGGAACGAGCGCGTCGATGTCGCGCAGAGACGCTGGAATGGCGTCCATGAACGTCTCGAACGCGAGGACCGGGTTGTTCGTATGCAGCAAGTACTGAATGCGCTCGAGCGCTTGCTGCGCCAGTGGCATCGTCGACGTGAGGCTGAGCGTCACAGCAGCGCGAGTGCTTGCAGTCGCTTGATCGCGCACCAGCTGCAGCAGTCGCTCGCCGTCCGATCGCTTGACAGAGACAGCGATAGCGCGGCGCAGTGTCTCGCGCTCGTACGTGCGCGTGCCCATTGGCAAGAGCGCGTCGTCCGAGTTGATGAGCACCATCGCGTGGACACTTGCGCTGCTGGTCGCAACGACCTGGAGCAGTTTGTCCTGGAACGCGCACTCGCCACGACGCACGAGGACGATTGAGCTCAGGTCGCTGCTGGCGTTAGGAAGCAATTGTGGTAGGCCTACAGTTGAGTTGGCTGCTGATGAAGCAGTGTCCTTGCTGCTACATGCGAGCATCGCTGGATCATGAGCTGCTTGCACTGGCTTCGCAACAGGCATGGCAGTTTGCTCCTCGCTAAGGCGCTGATGCGGGAGGTACCCTCCAAATGCAGCGAGTTGGCACTCGAACGTGAGCACGACTGGGTAGTGGACTGCGCATCGACCTGTGGCGTGCACACGTGTTGTGTCGTATCGAGGCATTAGCTCGTTGGTCGGTTGACTGCTCGAGCTGGGAGCGAGCGTACCGATTGGAAGCGTTGGTGCTGTCGCAGTGCGCAGAGGAGACGCAAGTGCTACTATCGCATGTGCTGTCTGTAGCCATAGCAGCAGTAGACACACGCGCCGCCAGCATGTCGAGCGCGCAGCTCTGTTGTCGAGCATGCTCGAGCTGTTCGTGATGTGCGTGTTGCGTGTTGCGTGTTGCGATCTTGAATCGGTGCGACGTGGTCCACTTCATACTGATGTGTCGTACACAGTGTATGTGGCATTCATCAGTGCTATGTGTACCACACCGCATTTTGAGCCAAGTGATTTGCATCAGAACCCAACTGACGACGACGCCAGCCGCCATGAACGTGAACATGAACGCGCCGTCGTCGCGTACGTGCACGTGCGAGCGCTGTGTGTGCGTCCGCGCGTCGCTCTGCACGCACTGACTCGCTCTTTCTCTCGTGTACGCTCCACTGCTTGCAGTCAGCGAAATGTTCCAGTACGAGATGAGCTCGGTGGGGACGACGGCTGGACCGAACGACAGCTTCTTGAGCCAGCTCCACGACATGTCGAGCTTTGGCAGCGATGGCGTCGGCTTCAATGCTGCGCCGATGGCTACGGGCGCTAGCAGCAGCAGCACTGCTACCGGCAGCAGCGCTGCTAGCAGCGTGAGCGCTGACACGAGCGATCTCGCGTCCAAGAACCGGAATCGCGGTAACTACCGCTGCAGCAAGGTACATCCATCCCTCCGTGTGTCGGTAGCCCTAGTAGCTCGGTTGCTATGTCCGGCTGACGCGTGACGCCACTCCCTGCGTCTCTAGTGCGGAGAGCCAAAGAAAGGGCACGTGTGTCCGCTCGTGCCAACGAACTTCAAATGCGCGCGCTGCGGTCTCCCAAAGAAGACGTGCACATGCGTCGGTGCGTCTCGAGTGTTCGTCGACTGCTGCTGCCATTGCGTCCAGTGGGTACGCAAAGCTGACTGGCTGGACACTCCTATGATGGATGGATGGATGGATATGCATGCGCAGCGCCGACGACGCGCAGCATTGGCGTGCAGGTCGAGATGGACGAAGACATGACGACGCGTGTGCTCGACTTGAGTCTCCAGGTACGTCTCCCAGTTGCGCACTTCGCGCCAATGCGACAGCAGTTGGGACTCATACGCGAGTGTGCATCGCTGCTGCGATGGGCTGACGATGCGCTAGGGCGTGATTGAGTTCCACAAGTCGGTCGTGGGGTACCCGAGTCCGCCGTCTGCGTCGTCGTGACGGACGCGTCTCCAGCCCCCGACGCCGTCGCCTGTGTGAAGTACCGAGCAGCTGAACCCACAGGTTGCGAAGGCGCAGCGCCTGTTGCTACAGTGTCTGTCTATTGGCGAACGCGATCGCTCCGGCTTCGTCGTGTAGACGCAGCGCTTGCGTGTCGCTTGCGCTGGTGTCCTCGATGCGGTCGTAGCCCATGGTCCTAGACGTTTGCGATCTCGACGACGCTTGGCGAGAGCTGGTACCCGCGCAGCTGCAGCGCAGTGACGTGTGCGCGGAGCGGATTCGCCTTTGTGACTTCGTTCAGATAGAGCAGCGCGATCGCTCCATGGGCTTCGACTGCGCGTGCGAGCAGCGCTTTCGTGAGCACAACGAGGCGTCCGAGGACGCTGTTCATCAGGAGCGCAAACGGCATGAAGTACGTCATCGCGAACTGCGCCGAGAGTCCTGTACAGCGTCACGAACGAGCGCGCGCGAGCGAGTCATGCCGGTCAAGGAGCCTCGCAGGCTGAGCCAATAGGGGGATGTCCACATGCACATGCAGCGCGCGAGCGAGAGCGGCGTGTAGAGGATATTTGTATGCCTTCTGGGCTGCGACGACGACCTGGACGCGGGCATGACGAGGGTCGTGAGTCACAAGCGGCTGCGGACGCTCGGTCGAGCAAGAGCGCGCGAGAGCGAGAGCGTACCGCAGAGGCGTCTTCCGCCATGCGCGCGAGCTTGCGCAGTACTGCGTCCGTCTGGACTTTGAGGTCCGATGCGAGCACCTTCCACGCGACGTGGTGCATGCCGTCGGGCACGTGGAGCTGCTCAAGGACGCTGTGGACGTCCCGAAAGAGCGCTTTCACATCGCGCAGGTCGATGTCGCGCAGACACCGCTTGACCTGCACGCGCTTATTAGTGCGCAGGCACGAGAGAGGCACGCAGACTGCAACTGCAGCAGCACATGCGCAACACACCAAACACCAAACACGCGCGACGGACCTGCTGGAGGTTCTGGAAGAAGAACGCGCGGCGGTGCTGGCTCTGGTTCTTGTACATCGTGCGCTGGAAGAGCGTGGCTTCGTCAGCGAGCACGCTCAAGAGCTCGTCGACAGTCGCCAGGTCGCTGCGGACGCGCGCAAACGCCTGCGTCTCCGTCATCGCGCACTCCATCGTCGCTGTTGTTGGTGGCAATAATGGTGTTGGGTTGCTGCCAGTTGTGTCCATTCGACAGTTCAATACATTAATCAAGAAGTCGAAGTACGTATTAAATATGAAGAGCAGGCGACCGGCGACCTGGCAAAGCGAGAGCGAGAGAGCGAGCGAGTGGACGACCGCGTGGATGACCGCGTGGTGGCGTCGACTACTCGCATCGCTTGCGCTTCCACGCTGCGCTCGTGTCAAAGTGCAGGAGCTCTGCGCCTGGGTGGAGCAGCGCAGGCGACTCGACGTCGCAGTCCGAGTCGTCGTCGCGCGCGCGCTTGACGCGCAAGCCCCAGCTCTGCCTCCGCTTCTCCAGCTGCCGCGGATGCGCTGGGAAGTCCAAGTTGTAGTACGTGCCGCCGCACAGGATCTGCTGCGCCTGCGCACGTCGAGCAAGTGTGCGAGTGTCAGCGTCGGTGCAGCGCGTCAGGCGAATGCCCCAGACGCACTCGGACGCACCTCTTTCTTGAACTGCGCAGGGTTCGCGTGGAGCTTCTCAGCCGCGATCGGGTTCAGGACGTAGTCGATCCCTGGTTCCAAGAAGATCAGCTGCCAGGTCATCGCAGGAGGCTCAGTCAGTCGTGTGAGTCCGTCGCGCGATGGATCGATCCCTCGATGAGGCTGTGGCCGCACCTGGAGTCCTAAGAGCACTGTGTTGATACTGAGCACAGGTCGCCAGTCCTTGCCCAAGATCGGCATCATCACGCGTCCAGTCGCTGCGTCGACGTTCGGATGCCACACTCTGCAGCAGCGCCACATCCAAGCAGGTGAGTCCGTCAACGACGTCCATACGGAGCACGGGGGCTGGCGTAGCACCACGAAGCAGGCAACGCATAGATAGACCAAGCGTGTGCGTGATAGACGCACCTCGTCAAGCATGTGACACTTGGCGCTGGCAGTAGTGTAGAACAACCGAGGCCAGCGCAGCAGGTCATGTCCACGTCTGTCAGTGGACGACTGCAGAGAGAGAGACCCACACACTCGCGTGACGACGGACGTACCGTGGAACGGATACGTCTTGGGGATCTCGACAAAGAACGTAAAGTCGCCGTTCGCGTACGGCCCCGCGACGTCTGCGATCGAGATCGTGAAGATGAGCCGGAGCATGTTGTCTGTGCCATCGGGAAAGTCGACGCGCGTCTTCGCCTGTGTGCACGTGAACTTGCCCTTTGCGAGCTTCAGCACACATACACACGTGCGTGAGCGGCCATGAGCGAGCGAGCGCATTGCCTGCTGGCATTGCTCGCCATCGTACCTCGTTCACGTCTTTTCGCACGCGGAGCGCTGCAAAGTCGGAGCGCATGAACATCGCGCGCGTGTCGAGTTGGTCGCTTGAGTGCGCGCGGCAGAGAGAAAGAGAGAGAAAGAGAGAGCGGCCGACGCGTGTGCGTATGTGTGGAAGGGACGAGCGATCGACGGAGAGAGCAACGGGCGCTGCTGCTGCTGCTGCTGCTCGTGATGCTGCTGCTGCTGCTCTGCTCGGTCGTCGCCGATGTCAGAGTCGATCGATGCTGCAACAACGAGCGACATAGAGACTTGACTTGGAATTTGTATGTCGATGTATGGTGTGGCCACACTATGCGATGTGTCACACACTACATTGGAGTCGACCACACACATCAACAAATATTCGAAGATCACATCGCGGAGGACGTCAAGAGCTCAAGTGCTCAAGAGCGCTCGTGCGTGTGTCGTCGTTGTCGCTCGCTGCTGACGCGAGTCGAGCTGCGCGCGCGTGGAGCACCGAGTGACTAGTGCCATGTCGCCCAGCGAAAGCAGCGCTCCAGCGCTTGCAAACTCCGCAGGAGCTGCAGTAGCCGCAATGCGCCGTGCGAAGCCATTGCTGCACTACAAAGACCTCCACCTCGCGACGCAGAGCCGCAAAGTCAAGTTCACATGCGTGCACGCGTCAGAGAACTTTCTCGCATGCGGGTACGTCGTCTCGCACTGGCCGTGCTCTTCGTGCTGCTTGCTCCCAAGCTCTCTCTCTCTCACCCACACACTCGCACGCACGCGTGACGCCACTAGCACGAATGTCGGAAGCGTGTACCTGTACGCAACGACCGTCGCGCGTAGCGGGACGTCCAAGTACCACCTCGTGAAAGTGATCACGCCGCCGAGCAACGACCGCATTGGCGTCGCGTGCGTGAGCATCTGTCCACTGCAGAAACACGTCGTGGTCGGGACACTCCGGGGTGTGGTCTACGGTCTCCAGCTCTCCGACTACAACAAGATCGGCGAGAAGGTCGAGTTCTCGCACGACTTCCACACGGTGCGTGCGTCCTCGTGGCCGTGCGTCGATGGCAGCGAGACAGCTGGACGGAGCGTCTGACGTGCGGGGATGATGACGCACAGGGCTTCCCAGTCACGTGCTTCCTCTGGGACCGTCTTGGGAGCCGCCTCTTCTCTGCCTGCAACGGCGGACTCGTGTGCCAGACCGTCCTGCGCGCAGGCATGTCGGCGATCTTTGGCAGCGCAGACACGGAGCTGTTGCTCAAAGAAGAGACTGGCGTCGTCCAGGTACGTCTCGCTGTTTGCAGCCAGACTTGCGCGCTTGTGCGACGGGACGTGGCCTAACGCAGGCTCCTGTATGGACTTTGGCAGCTTGACATGGCCAAGTACGGACGCACAGACGTGCTCCTGGTGTCGTCGCAGCTACGTGTGCTGCTCCTGAACCTCACGTCGAGCGACGGCAGTGCGACTCAAGTACGTTGCCGCGTGCCTGTTGGCGTATCGACTCGTCCCTATCAACTCACCCTGTGTGTGTGTGTCCTGGACGCCGTACGCCTCAGATTGGCACGAAAGCGCGGCAAGGGAGCTACGGCGCGTGCTTCTTCACGCAGTACGACGACGACGCGATTGATCCGTCGAAGCAGCAAGAAGGTCGCGTGTTCTCTGCGCGTCCTGGACGCCGCGTCTGGATCGCGGATCCGCAGACTGGAACGGTTGCATCGACGATCAAGTTCTCGCTGGCGAAGAACCCGTCGGTCTTTCGCGAGAGCCCCGCGTGCGCGCTGGAAGAAGGCATTCAGCCTCGGGACTTGACGATCAACAAGCTGAGTCTGTTCCAGTTCATCCAAGAGCCGCCGTTCGTCTCGGAGGCGACAAAGGCGCGGGCGACGCGCCTCGTGAGCTGGAACATCGGCTCGAGCGTTCTCTTCTTCCTCGACCCGATCGCCGTCGAGATCGTCGAGTGGCACCTCGACCTGGGCATCATCCACGACCTCAAAGTGCGTCAATGGGAGCTGCTGACCTGCGAACGTACGTCCTGGCTGACTGACCGCTCATGCCCGACGCCTGCAGATCATGAACGACTCGACGCTCGTCGTTCTCCACGGTGACGCACCCAAGGTCTCGACGATCCAGTCCTGCTCGGCGCGTCAGTTCCTCGATCTCTACGGCGCGAACGACGTCAAGATGTCGGTCCAGGTACCGTCTGCTCGCTCAGTTGATCTCTACGAAGCAGCACTGTCGGTGTCCCAGGTCCGCCCTACCTGCTGATGTGTACCGCGTGGTTGACTAACTGGCGACGTGGACCACTAGCTCGCGATCGAGTTCAGTATGAACGACGCCGCAGTGCTCGAAGCGCTCCGGACCGAGTGGACAGCGCGCACAAGCGAGAGTGCTTCGGATCCAGACGGCGCTGCGCTCTCGGACGCGCTCGACGCGCTCTACGAGAGCGCAAAGCTCTTGGAGGAGCAGCACTTGTCGGCGACCGAGCTCGAAGCGTCCAAGATGCGCTCGCAGCCGCTCCAAGTGATCTTCAAGCACCGCCCGCAGGCGCCATCGACAGCACTGTCGTCGTCGCTCGACGCGCCCGTGTCGATTGAAGACAAGTCCGTGACACTCGCAACTGGGGCGTCGCTCCACAAGCACGTCGAGTACGGCGACGTCCTCGCACCTGCGCGCGTCCAAGCGTACTCGAAGAGCATCTACACGCCCGATGGCTCGACGATTGAAGCCTTGATGGTCGACATCCCTGAGCTCCCGCGCCACGCCGCTGTCGTGCGTGACACCGACCGCACGGCGTACCTCGACGAGGTCTTTGAGGACGTCAAGCGCTTTGAGCAGAGCAAGAGCGACGACCAGCTCCTCGCGGGTCTGAACCTTAAAGGCAACTCGATCGCTGCGGCCAAGGCAATCTCGACACTCCTTCCGAGCACGAGCTTGCTCACGAGCTTCATGGATCCATCGGCGCTGACGCACCACCTCGGCCGCACGCAAGTCGCAAGCGTCTTTGGCGACTTCCCGAGCCTCGACGACGCGATTGTGCTCGACCCGGACCCGAGGACGCTCCGCCGGAGCTACACGCGCACAGCGATGACGCCCGACACGTCGCACGAGTACTCGGTCCTGCGCATTGCCATGTCGTCGAAAGGCGACGTTGCTGACGACGGCGACCTCGACACCGAGGTGCTCTTGGAAGCCATCTCGATGGACATCTGGGACTCGAACCTCAAGTACACGTCCAACTTGCCGCTGAGCCAGCAGCTCGGCCTGCCAGCGACCCAGGACGGTGACAACGACGCTGATATCTCGCAGCGTGACCGGCCAGAGTTGTTCGATTCCGCGAAGCAGACTGACGCTACTGCTTTGAATGCGCTGAGCGTGAGCGTGAGCGCGCCAGGACAGCGTCCGGGAGCCAAGACAAAGGCCGAAGTCATTCGCGACCTCAAGCTCCAGCCACTAGGTGCGCTTGCGACCGGACAGACTGGACCGCCGCAGCTCGAGCGCCGCAACACGGTGTCGCCAAACCCAGCGCTTGCCGCCCAGCGCGCGCTCCAGCGATTCATCGGCGCGACACCGAGCTGCGACATCGCGCGCAAGTGCATGGTCGGCGGTCGCTTGGCGCGCGCGCCAGAGCTCGAGTCCGTGCGCAAGCGCGAAGTCGTGGAGCTCAGCGCCGAGCTCCAGTCCGCGGCTGCGACAGCCGAGACGACGCGTACACTCGCGCAGCGGCTGTGGCCCGCAGCTGGGATCACGCGCGGCTGTGCGTGCTTGACGAGTCTGTACTTGTTCCAGGGCGACATGGCGCACGTCCAGCATACGATCGAGCTCTGGCTCAGCTGCTTTGATCCGACTGCGGAGCCAGTCGAGCAAGGACTGCGACCGTCGTCGCCAGCAAAGACAGCGCGCAAGTCGCCGCGCGCGTCCGGCTTTGCGCGAGGCGAAGCGCTCGTCGATGGCGACGGCCTTCCACTCACACGCGGCGACTGGAACCTCGTGCGCGTGATGGTGTCGGTCTACTTTGCGATCTGTGTCGCGGGCGATCGTCTCCACGTGCGTCCAGTGCGGTCTGACGACGCACAGGCGATTGACGCCACTGGCGCGCGAGGCAAGCTGTACGCACAAGAGATGGGCATTGCGCTCGACCTCGACACGCGGTCGTCAGGGCTCCAGGAGCCGCAGCAGCAGCAGCAACAGCAGCAGGGCGATGACGACAGCAGTGTGGATGGGGATGCCGCCACCGCCACGACGGCAAACAAGATGCTTGCGGCGCCGCGGCTCTGGTCGTCAGTAGAGACCGAGGCGTTTGTGCACAAGTACGGCGCGTACTTGAACCCGGAGCTCGCAGCCGAAGTGTGTACGCTCCGGCGGTTCTCGGACGCACTGAACCTCGTGCTGGACCGCGCAGTCTCGAGTCCCGAGATGTCGAACGCGTGTGATGAGATCGTCGACGCAGTCGCTGAAGCAGCGATCCCCCGTGCGATCGCTGCGCTGCGAGAGCGCGACTCGCTCTGCATCGTGCTCCACTTGCTCGACGTCTTGCTCAAGAAGTGCCCAGACGACGCGATCGAGCTGTGCGTGGCCAAGTACCCGGTCGTGGACCCGTGGAACGTCGAGCGGTCGCTCTTTGGCGCCAAGATCGCGTGGCACGACGCCGCGAGCGGTGCACTTGGTCACACCGAGAGCGTCAGTCAAACCGCAACGTACTTTCGGTACCTCGCGCGACTGCTCGAAGCGCGCGGTGCAGTTGCTGGCACTGATGCAGAGCTCGTGAACCGGTGCCTCGCGCTCTGCTTCCGCGGCGGCAAAGTCGTTGGGACGTTCTTTGACGAACAAGACCGCTCGAGTCTCGCGACTTGGGTCGCTGCGATCGTACGGCAGCCCGAGACGTTCGCCTACGACCATACGGCGTGCTGGACGCTGTTCACGACGCACCACCTCTTGACCGGCTTGCTCGAGCTCGCGCTGCAGTCGCTGGCGCACGAGCACTCGCGTCCTCGCGGACTTGGCGAGCTCCACGACCTCGTTGCGCTCATTGTCAAGCACAAGCAGCTCCGCGAGCTCGAGCGCGTGTTCCAGCGCCTCGCAAAGCTCGATGCGCGCGACGTCGTCGAAACGACGCTGCTTCACGTGCTGGCGCAGCTCGAAGCCTGCGTCGCAGTCGAGCGCCACAGCGATGCGCTGAGCGCCACGGCGATCTACGCATTGCTCAACGCCGTGCCGCTGCCGTACGGCATGCAGCTGCTCGCGCGCTACCGCCTACTCTTTGCCGCAACGCCGCTCTCGATGTACCACACGATCGTTGAGAACCACGTGTTGACGAGCCGGCAGCTCGCCGAAGTCACGCAGATGCTCGAAGGCGTCGACACGCACGTGTGGTCGACGTACAAAGACGCGTCCACGGCGTCGAGTGTGTCCTTTGCGCCGCAGCTCGCTGCGATCGTGCAGCTCGAGCTCGGGACACTGCGCGCGGGCGTCGACGCCAAGGGCTTTGAGCGCTGGCAAGCCAAGTGCCGTCAGTATGACGACGAAGTGCGCGAGCACGAAGCACGCGAGCAACGGAGCGACGCGCGACGTAGCAGCAGTAGTGCTGCGAGTCCTACTTGCCAGAGTAGCGCTGGTCGAGGCACGCAAGCACTCGCGTGTCGGACGTTCGAGTACCGCAACAGCGACTGGGGCGGCGAAGTGCAGCTTCACGACGCCACGTGCGCAGCGTGTGAGCTCCCAGTTGTGATCATCGCTGACGGTGCGTTCGCTCGATCTGCTGCGCTGTGGCTCAGTCGGACGCTGTGCGTGTGAGTGCGTGCGTGCGTGCGGTCTTGTGGTGCTGACGCCCTCTCTCCCGCTTGCGTCCTGGATGCTCGCTCTCGTGCGACGGACAGCCAATGCGAACTTGGACGTCGTGCTCCTGCCGTGCGGCCACGCGTTCCACAGCACGTGCCTCGATGACCACGCGTGCGCGATCTGCCTCGATGCGTCGCTCGAGACGCTCGCGTGGTCTTGAGAGTTGTGTCCGAGCGAGAGCGAGAGAGTGAGAGAGTGAGAGCGTAAGAGCGAGCGATTTTGAACGAGAGCGAGCAGGGGGATGGATGGATGGAGACAGGCAAGCGTGTTGACGCGAACGTGCAGGTCCTCGCTCACTCGCCGGACCGTGGTGCGGTGACTGGCGCGAGTGCGCTCACGAAGCCGACGTGCTGCAAGAACGCCACGAGCGCCTGCTTCTCCCGCTCGTGGAAGTTCTTGTTGTGGCCGCAGTGCAATGGCAAGAGCGACCCGAGCTGCGCGTCGCGCGTCGAGATGATGCGTGGGAGGTCCGCCACAACTGGCGACGCTCCGGCTCCACTCGTATCGCCGTCACTACTGCTCAGCGGCGTCTTGCGGAGACTGTCGTCAGCAAGACGCCAGCGCCGCTCCAGCGCGTCGTTCAGGAACTCGATGAAGACGACGAGGTAGCCAATGTCCAAGTCGAACGTCACGCCAGGGTACTGCTCGACAACGTCCTGGAGCAGCGAGTGGACGTGGGCGACAGTCACTGGGACGATCGCAATGCCCTGGCGCTCAAACGGATCAACAGAGCACGTCGCGCGCTGACTCGGACCGACGCGACCGCCCCAGACGAGGAGCGACGCGACCCACGCGCGGATCTTGTCGTGCGCGCCACTCTCTGCAGCTTGGAGCAGTGTCTGGCCGCAGTAGCCGTCCATGCACGCGACTTGCATCCACACGACGGCGAGGAGCTCGTCAGGGAAGCGCACAGCGTCGCCTGAGAGCACGCTCTGGCGCTCCTGTGAGCTAATGAGACTGTCGTGATCGCCGTCGTGGACACTGTCGTCGTGGATACTGTCGCGGTGTCCAGACTGGACCGAGATCGCGACGTGGCTGCTGCTCACAGCGGTCTCGCTCGCATGGAGCGACGCCGTCTTGTCGCCACTGCGGTGGCTCGGACCGTCGCGCTTCGTTGTGTACGCCATCGCACGGCGCGCGATCGAGAGCACGGCGTCGCTAAAGCGCAGCGCCATCTCTTCAGTGAGCGGTCCGCCGAGCATCGGGCGACTGTCGGCTTCACTGCTGCGGCGCGTCGACGCTCCTGCTGCTGCCGCTCCAGACCATAGCGCAAGCAGTGGCGACGGGAGCCACGCGCCAAGCAGCGATGACGACGATGGTCGGTCGTCCGCTGACTGACTCGGTGGGACGTCAAACGTCACGTCGTTGAGCTCGAGTCGGAGCGCAACGCCCGACTTGAGCGACGCGCCGTCGTGGATGATCTCGTCGCACGCGTCCGAGCACAGGAGCTTGTGGCACGACGCACGGAGGTAGTTGCTCGTGCTGTCAGTGTCCCAGCGCGTGAGCAGCGTCACGGCGCGACCGGCCCAGCTCGCGACGAGACGCTGGGCGAGTGCGGGGATGTTGGCAAACGTCCGGTCAGCGATCAAGACGTCGACGTCTTTCGAGTGGCTCGCGAGGTACGTTGCGACCATGCCCTAGGGACATTCAGAGTCCGCCAGAGAGTGAGAGAGAGGTCCGACAGTGTTTGTGTGAGGCTGGTTACGCTAGTGTAACCTTGGCAAACGGCAGCAGGACGTACGCCAATCGACTCGCCGTGGACTGCGATCTTCGTGACGCAGCGCTGGGTCTTCAAGTACTCGACGATTGCCACGGCGTCGAGGTTGTGCATCTGAGGCGATGGGGTCCCAGTGGTGCGGCCGTAGCCGCGGTAGTTGTACAGCAAGACGTGGACGTCGAGGTCGGCGTAGAACTTGATCCAGTCCATTTGCAAGTGGTGGAACTCGTACACGCCGCCGTTTGGGTTACAGATGATCACGACTGGGCGATGCGCCGCGACGCCACTCGCTCGTGCAGGTATGAACATCGCGTCGATCTGGTGGTTCGCATGGCCAGTGATCCACACTTGCTCGCCGCGCTATGCCAAGACAGACAGCCAGACAGACAGACAGCCAGACACATCGGTCATGAGGACGCTCCATCGCAAACCCTACGCTCGTAACCATAGGAGCGACCGCGACGCCTCGGAACCTCGAGACGTACAAAGCGAACGGCCATGTCGGCGCGCAAGAGAGCGAGTGTCGTGATCACGTCGACGGCCGGGACCTTGCGCTGGCAGAGCTGCTTGAGCAGCCACGCCACGTCGCGCTTTGTCTGCGAGTATCAGATCCAGTGCTCGCTGTGAGGCTAGCTGCGCATCTATCCGTCAGGCCTAGAGCCGTCGGTCGTCGTACCTCTGTGACTGGGAGCCCGACCAAGCGAATCGCATCGCGCACTGCGTGGACCTTGGTTACGAACGTCACGACCGGCGCACTGCTGCTGCTGCTGGCCGCAGCGCCAACGAGCTGCTGCCGCTTCGCTTCAAAGTCCTTGCTCGGTGTCGCTACGAGCTCGAGGCAGGCAGGCGAGAGCGCGTTCGTGTGGAACGCTACGACTGCGCGCAGGGCCGCGAGGAGCACTGCGCCGTTCGGTCCGATCGTACCGTCCTAGGTACACCACACAAACCCAAGCGCTGTGGCGTGAGGCTGATGCTGCTGCGCTCTACCGAGTAGTTCGATTGCAGGGCCCTAGAGCTCGGGGCAGAGCGCACCTTCTCGACGAGCTCAAGCGCCTGGAGCAGCGGCCGCACAAGCGTGTCGACTGAAAAGCCAAAGTTCTGGCGCGCCTGGAGGAACCGCAAGCGCTTGGTTGGCGCCGTGTCGCGGTCGCCGAGGACGCTCGCGAGCTCGTTCGCTGCTTCGATGAACATGAGTAGGCGCCGGCGCGTGAGGCGCGCAAAGTTCGCTTCGCCGTCGCGGATCACGAGGTCCAGCTGACCGGGGTACGCGATGAGCGACGTCACTTTGCGCAGTGCGAGCACGACTGCTGCTGCGAGCAGGAGCACGAGTCCTGGAGCGGTCACGACATCGGCGACGACGCCAAAGACAAAGCTGCAGGCGCTCGCGTGTGTGTGAGAGAGAGAGAGACTGCGAGCGAGATCGAGTGCGTGGATGGCGATGACGCAAGTGCATGCACGTACCCGACGGAGATGAAGACAGTGTTGAGCACGAGGTACGCCGCGATCGCGGGCAGTGGGTTCTGTTGCGAACGCGCCAGTGCGTCTCAGCACGTTGTACTTTGCTAGAGGCCCGTGAGTCGATGGACATGCAGTGCAGGCACGTACGAGTGCGATCAAGCGCCATGGGAACCAGAGCTGGTACGCGAGCGACGGCGCAGGACCTGCATGCGTCGGCTACGTCGATCAAGCAGGAGGATGCGTGTGAGCAGGAGGAACGCCGCTACGCGACACGAGAGAGAGAGAGAGAGAGAGCGTACACGAGTGCCGTGGCTGTGGCCGCACTGGCACGCGTCTGGCGCCTCGGGCTGCACGACTGCAGTCGCCATTGGATGCGCACACACACGCACTTGCGCGTCAGCGACCAGTTTGTGCGTGGTGATGTTGAAACGAGCCAAAACGACTGTGGTAGTGATAAAATCAAGGGAGCCAATCGGTTATCCTATCGAGCGAGATATGATGCTGAAGCTCGAGCGCCGCCATGGCGTCCATGACCTCAGTGCTCAGTGCTGCTGCTGCTGCGACGGCTTCTTCCCGCGCCGTCCGCGGTTCACGATCAACCCCACGAGCTTCTTGCGCATGTGCCGGTCGATCACAGTATCGTCTGCAGCGCCACCACCGCTGCCAGTTGCGCCAGTCGCTGCTGCCGCGACGCCGTGCTCGCTGGCTTCGTCGTTGCCACCACCACCACTGTGATGCGCTGGGTCCATGCCCGTGTTGTGCGCTCTTCGCCCGAGCGTGTACTTTGGCTCATCTGGCGCAGGCACAACTACCGGTCGACTTGCGTTCCCACGCGACTTGGGTCGCACGCGAACGTTCGCTGCCGACGTGTTCGCCGCGGACATGCGCAGGATAAAGTGCTCCTCGCTCTCGTGAGGCGCTGGCGCGCGAACGCCATGCGCGTGCTTGTCGCTGCCATCAAGCGGCGCCATTACGAGCGACGCCTCGGTGCGATGGAGCTCGCGCTCCGCTCGCTCGCGGTTGATCACGTCCAAGACGCGATTGAGCTTCTGCTCGACCATGTGCAGGAGCTCCGCCGTCGGCGTCTCCATTGCGCGACTTAGCTCGTGGTGGTCGTCGTAGTCGAGCGAGCCGTGGACGGTGCTGAGCTTGTTGAGGCACTTGAGCATGCAGGCGCGGAAGGCGTCCATCGTGACGTTGGAGCGATTGAACTTGTCCGCGAGCGCCGCGGCGTCCTTCTCAATGTCTTTCAAGCGCTCGGACGTCTGGTCCATCTCTTGGTAGATCGTGCGCGAGTTCACGGCCGAGCCGCGGAGGTTCCCGAGCGTCTCGTTCAGCTGCTTGTGCTTCTCTCGGAGCTTCCGCATGCGCGCGTCCACGAGCGTGTGCTCCTCCTTGAGCGCGCGGAGCGTCTCATCGCGACCGACGAACTTGGCAATGATCTTGTCGACGTCGCTCGTCCCCGCGGCTTCGACGATCTTCTTGAACTCGGCTTCGACAGTGAGGAGCTTCCAGTCCGTGTCACTGAGCTCGTCCTGGATCTCCGAGAAGTGCGTCATCTGCGCCGACGACTCGTGCCGCAAGCGCTTCGACTCCTTGAGCTTCATCTCGCCGAGCGCCTCTTGCACGTGCTTCTTCCGCGACACCTCGCGCTGCTCGAGGATGTCGAACTGGAGCTTCGTCTGCTCCACGGCTTGCTGCATGTCGTCGAGTGCGCGGATGTTCGCTTGCTTGCGCTCCCACCACTCTTGGTACATCGTCTTGTACGTGAGCTCGGCGCTCGACTTCTCCTGCCGCGCGGTCAAGAGCGCTGCCATGCTGCTCGTGAGCTCGTGGTCCAGCGCTTGGAGCGCTTTCTCTTTCGCGAGCGTCGCTTTCTTCGCCGCGAGCGCCTCGTGCGTCAAGCGCTGGATCATGTGCGTGTACACGCCGCGGTCAGTGAGCTCTTCTTCGAGCTTCGACTCGTACAGCTACGCGCGCGCGAGAGAGAGAGAGAGAGAGAGAGCGTCGGAGGGACAGACAGTCGTCAGGCAAACGCGTTCGCCTACGGCAGGAGCGAACCAACGACGCAAGGCGGACGTACAGTCGACTTGTTCTCAATGTTCGTTGCTTGCGCCTTGGCTTGCGCACCGTCCGAGACGCGGCCATTGAGCGTCATCGTCATGTTCTCGACCTCTTCCTCGAGGCGCTGCATCACGTCCAGAGAGAGAGAGAGTACGTGTGTGTCAGCCCCAGTGTCCTACTCGCGCAGGCGACCAATGTGCGAGCGCGTGTGTACTTTGATGTCCTGCTCCTTGCGCCAGTTGATGCTCTTCGCCGTGTCGTGCTCCTGAACCAGTGAGACGCAGACCAAGTTGTCCAGTGTGAGCTGCAGTGCTCGAGACCTGGAGAACGTGTCCTAGGTCGACGCAGTGCGTGCGTACGCGTCGAAGGACCGCGACTTCGTTGACTTCTTTGTCGACAATGTGCGTCTCTTCGCCCACCAAGATGCCCATGGACGAGAGGAACGGCTGGACGGACGGCGCAGTGACCTTGCTGCACGTAGCAGTGGACGCACAGAAGACCGCGACATCGTTAGAGTGAGCGAGCGATGGGAGACGGAGGCACAAGGACCAGGTCGAAAGGACGATGTCGAAAGGAGACGTACGACTTGACGATGCCTTTGCTGCCGCCGCGCGGTGACACGAGCAGCGACGCGTTCTTGGACGAGTCAGTCGGCGGTGCGCCGCCGCCACTTGCGCCAGCAGTCGACCCCGAGATCCAGCGCTGCCGGCCGCCAAACGTCCCGCGTGACCGCTCGGTCTGCGAGCCGTCGAGCGGCGGGATCTGGATCGTCAAGTCTTCTTCCTCGCGCGCATCCATGACGACGTGTGTGTGCGCTTCGCGCTCCGTGCTCAAGTGCGTCGTCGTAGTGTCACCCAAGGTTGAAACGACCCTGTATTTGTGTACTTTCGGAAGTGTCATGACCCGCAGCAGGCGCAACAGAACCACGATCCGAGTCCGATGCAGTCGCTCGACCTCGCCGCGAAGCGAAGCGCCATCGGCACTCGCACCTCCATCGACGACGCTAGCGACCGTCGACGCCTCCACTCCACCCCACTCCACCACTGCCTGGTGCTAGCTCAGCTCTGGCATACGTCAAACAAAAGGCCGGGAGCCAACTTGAAGCTGGCGGAAATGGATTTTCGGTCGCGATCGGAGCGGCTCAGTCACCGATCCGCCTGCTCGAGCTCCAAGCGCCAGCCAGTCAGCCACACTCGACGACGCCAACAAGCATGAGCGCCGCCACGTCTACCAACGTCGAGCTCAAGGACCTCGCGCCGCTGCTGCTCAAGAAGGAGCGCGCCGGCGGCGACATTAACCCAGCCGTGCTCACGAACATCTTGCGCGAGTCAGCGGCGCAGAACGCGCGACGCAAGCGCATGGTGCAGATCGTCGCAGACCACCCGGTGCTGTCGGACCGCGACATGCTCTTCCGGAACCACACGGAGCGGTACAACTTTGGCATCAAGAAGGCGTACCACTACGTCCAGTTGCTCGACGAGCGCAACATCACGGACCCAGTGGACCAGCAGTTCCTGTACAGCGCACTGGGCGAGCCGCTTGGCATCGATGTGCACCGGTCGATGTTCATCCCAACGCTCGAGAACCAAGCGACCGAGGAGCAGCAGAAGAAGTGGCTCCCACTCGCGCGCACGTACAAGATCTTTGGCGCGTACGCGCAGACTGAGCTCGGCCACGGCTCGAACGTCCAGGGCATCGAGACGACGGCGTTGTTTGACAAGACGACGCAAGAGTTCATCATCAACTCGCCGACGCTCACGAGCCGCAAGTGGTGGCCCGGTGGTCTCGGC
>JAASFT010000235.1:0-27540 GCA_023333885.1 Globisporangium parvum
ATGATACATTCCCATTTGTGCAAACGCGGTGGGCACAAATGGCAATCTACCGCGTCAGTTGAGCTCTTGACACGCACTCGAGCGAGCGATCGATCAGCAGCAGCAGCAGCAAGAACAGGACCATGGCGCAAGTCGTCGTGCCATCACTGCATGAGCTTCGAGGCGGATTGAGGTTTAGGACGGGCAATGCTCTGTTGACAGCACCACTGGAGACTCACGCTACCCGCGACTGGTCGCTGTCGATACCGACGCGCCAGGCACTGCGCTGTCGTTTCAGTCCGGCAGAGCTACGACCACGACCCGACGCACTCGAGGCGACGCGAATGCGGCTCGTCGTGACTAACACCAGCGCCAGCGCCATCGCCATACGAGCGCATCGAGCAACAGCGGTCTCTATAGCAAAGCGAGTGGCCGAGGCGTGAGAGTGCGAGCGAGAGTCATGAAGGCCGTGCAGCTGTGTGAGCTCGCGCTCGCTGCGCTCTGTGTCGCGTCGAGCGTCGGTGCGAGCGCCGTCGTCGACTACAGCAGCAGCAGCGACGACGCTGGGCGTAGCGGGAGCTGCCAAGTGAGCGAGTGGGCGTACTCGGCGTGCGAAGATGGCGAGCAAGTGCGCACGCGGAACGTCGTGCAGGAGCCAGCAGACGGTGGATGGCCGTGTCCTGTGCTCGAAGAGCTCGTCGCATGCGAGCCAATCTCGTGTAATGTGAGCGAGTGGACGCCGCTGTCGCCGTGCGACGCTGTTGGCTACAAGACGCGCACGCGCCAAGTGATCACGCCGTCCGAGTACGGCGGCGTCGCGTGTCCGCGGCTCCTTGACCGCGTGCCGTGCATCGAAGACGACTGCCGCGTATGTGCCTGGAGCGACTGGAGCTGCGACGCGTACACTGGGAACCAGACGCGCGTGCGGCGACGGCCAGACGTGTCCGCACTTGCGTGAAGAGAAACCGTGTGACCCAGTTGACTGCGTCCTTGATCCGACGACGTTCGTCCCAACTGCGCCGTGCGATCCGCTCACGGGCACGCAGCCGTTTGCGCTCGCAGTGCTCCAAGCACCGCTCTATGGCGGCAGCGAGTGTCTCCTCCAGCAGACAGCGCTCCGCACGTGCGCAGTCGACTGCGACGCGAACGCATTCAGCGCCTGGAGCGCGTGTGACGACGTCACGGGGCTGCGCAACCGCTCGCGCACCGAGACGGTCGCAGCGAAGAACGGCGGACGTGCGTGTCCTGCGCTCTTTGAAGAAGAGGCGTGCGCTGTGCCGTGCCAGATGAGCGCCTTTGGGGACTGGAGCGCATGTGACACTGTCACCGGCACGCGCTCGCGCTCGCGGCACGTTGTGGTGCGGCCACTCAACGGCGGCGACGCGTGTCCACTGAACGACGTCGAGACGGAGGACTGCGCCGTGGACTGCGTCATGGCGTACTCGAACTGGACCGAGTGTGCGCCGTACGCACTGACGCAGGCGCGCTCGGGCACAGTCGTCGTGCCGACAAAGAACGGCGGCAAAGCGTGTCCACCTGATGCTGTGCTCGAGCACGAAGAGCGCGCGTGCGAGCCGACCGTCGACTGCGTGTGCAAGTGGGGCAAGTGGGGCAAGTGCGTGAACGGCTTCCAGTACCGCTCGCGCAAGGTCTCCGTCGCGCCGACGCCCGGCGGCAAGAGCTGTCCCCCGATCGAGAAGCGCAAGCAACGACGTCCGTGCGTCGACGCCGGGGAGCCGTAGCCGTGTTGCCTGACTGCGTAGAGTGACTCTGGCGATCGCAGCGACACGTTCCCACTCGGACGAGCACGAGTGCGAGGGCCAACGTCCAGAGTCCTAGGAGGTCCTAGGAGGTCCTAAGCTCGTGAGCAAGCGATGGCGTCCCTCGTAGTTCGTAGTTCATTCATTCGTTCATTCGTTCGTTCGTTCGTTCGTAGTCTATGCCTTAGCTCATGCTACTTCTACATCCGTCGCCGGCGCAGTCGTCTACCACCTGCAGTCGTCGCCATCCTCGTCCTCTCGCGCTCTCGTTCGCTCATAAATACGGTCGTCATAGTCACAGTGGGTCTCGAAGAGCTCTCTCGCTTCAACGTGCGGACATACGCGCAGCAAAGTCCGAGCAGAGGGATGCTACGGTGCGGAAGTAGGCGGCCGAGCTCCGCCACTGCTCACGCGGCCGGCCGACCCAACGGAGCTCGAGCTCGAGACGTCGCGCGAGAGCGTCGGCGGGCGCCGGCCCATGGACATTGCACGGCGCCGCGCGTACCGCTCGACTTGCCACGGCATGTCAATCGCAGCGTACTCGGATAGCGACGTGTACGACGTGACTTGGCCGCCCGGCTTCTCTTGAATGAAGTTCATGAGGACGGTCGCAACGGCTGGCGACGTGTCGCTCATGACTGCTGCGAGGATCGCATTGAACTGCTCGACGCGGTGCTTGATGCGCATGTGCTGCGTCGCAAAGAGCGCTGCGACGCCAGCAGGCGGCAAGTCGGGCAAGACTGCGCGGTCCGCCAGTGTGAACGTCACGCGGTCGAGCGGCAGCGTCAAGTTGCTGTCGTAGTACGTCTGGCCGAGCTGCGCTGCGGCCGCTGGGACGTCGTACTCGACTGTCAGTGTCGCTGGTGGCGCCATCGTGGGTCTGCCACTCGGCGAGGTCGGCGGTGGCGACAGCAGCGGGTCGAGTGCCCAGGACTCAGGCAAACTGTCGCGGACTTGGGGCGACGGCGTCCGAGCGTCGAGCGACTCGAGGTCGTCGCTGCTGCTCCGCGTGTTCTTGCGCGTCGAGGCCGAGTCGTCGTCGCCGTCGTCTATGCTCATGGCGGTGCGCAGGCGCTTGGGCGACCAGAGCAGATGGAGCTCGCCATTGTCCGAGCTGCTGGCGAGTGGCGTGCACAGGAGCAGGGACGAGTACGCAAAGCCACGGCCACTGGCGCCACCGCTGTAGCTGCTGCTCCGCGGCTTGGTCGTCGATGGCATGAGCGTCGAGAGCTCCTGGTGGAGCCGCTTGAAGTCGTTGTACCGGCGCCGCACGACGTACCCTTCGAGCGGTCGGTCCCAGGACCGGACTTCGAGGAGGTAGTACACGACGTGGTCGCTCCCGACGACGTGGCCGACGACCACGACGCTCTCGTAGACCATGCCGGACGTGCTGCAGATGCTCAAGCGCGGCGGCTCCATGGGTGTAGAGTGTGTAGAGTGTGTCGACGCAGGCAGCGAGTCGGCGCGGTAGCGCGCGAGCTCGCGCGGCAGCGGCGCGCGCTGCGATCTCATCTCGCTCGACCGGTTCCTCACAAGACGCGCCGGAGCGTTGTGCGCATTGTGGTGCAGATTCCAAAGTGAGCGCAGCGGCGACGAGGCAGCAGCAGCGCCGGTGCGAGTGTCGCTAGCCAGCAGTTGCCGCTGGACGCTCGCCGGCTCCATGCTAGGCTGTCGTCGCGTCGTCGCGGTGCTCCGACCTCGCCAGCAGCCACTGCGCTGTAGTGAAATATTGCGCAGCGCCGCGGACCACGCGATAGAGGCTGCCGCGCTCGCGCTTGTGGTGATGTGGCGATCGCGCTGCACGCAGTCGTGGATTTTCCTTGTGGCGATCGCGCAGAGCGGACGGCCGCGCAGTCGTGTCCAGCACGGCGCTGAGCTCTTCAGCGGTCGACGATCGCGACGACAGCGGCGTCGAGTGCGTGGCGCGAGCAGCTAGCAGCACGCAGCGAGCTCGCAAATGAACGCGCGTCGGCGAGGACCACGCGAGCACGCGGCGCTCCTTCGCCATCGCGTGGCCATCTTGCTGGTCCTGGCCATGTCGCGCAACTGCGCTGCGTTGGATGTGCTGCGATTTTTGCGGATGGGCCACTCGCCTGATTGGCGCAAAATGCGCGTGATGCGAGCGAATCAGCGCGCAAGATGTTGCCTTTCGACCTTTCCAATAGCCTGCTGCATCTCGACAATGCGCTAGTAGAGCGTATGAGGAGAGTCCAGAACTCAAACCTTTCGAACAGCATGCGAAATGTAGCCATGTGATGCTTGTCAAGCGGCTCGGTGCGGTGCAGTGCGATCGGAGCACCAGTGCATGTCCGTGTGTCTGCAACAGCGTCGCGTTCGCCGCGACGCTACTTGCGCGCTTACTTTACGAGGAAGGCTCTGGCGTATCGCCATCGCCGTTGGTGTCGTCGGCGCATGCTTGGATAGCCGCCAGCAACCACAAGAGAGTGCGTGATCAACGACGCAAATGGTGGGAGCAATCGCGCGGCAACTGCGCGATCGGAGATGCGCTTCCTGTCGCCGTTCGCTTGATTCGCGTCGTCGAGAAGACTGTCGAGACTAGCCAAGATGGTCCATGTCAAACGACACGAACACAAGTACGTACGCAAGTGTACATGAACACCGGACTGGCAGCATTGAGGTGGACACCAGACTGCTTTGTCATCGCTGTGTTCGTACTGCGCTACCGTCAGCGAGAGAGTCCAACGTCCATGGTGGCTGCTGGCGATCCGATCGCTCTCTCTCGCTCTCGCTCTTGCTCTTGCGTTCGCTACGCATCTCCATGAGAGAAGCTGATCACAGCAGCAGCCGCCTGCTCTCTCTCTCTTTCTCTCTCATTCTTACAAGCTCACTGGCTCATGCGGTTGCTCGCGAGCACTAGTAGAAGAACGTATCGCGCGTCGCATGGCGCTCGAGACCCCGGAACGCAGGCTCTTTGCCGAGGCGCCAGAGGTACCAGTCAAGGTCACCGACTGTCACGCGGCCGTTGCTCGCAGCGATGATCTTTTCGCACGCGACGACTGCGCCAGCGCGCACTTCGCACTCGCGCGCACCCGCGGCGAGGTGCTCGCCACTGTCAATGAGTTGTGCGAGCTCTGGGTCGTACTGACGAGAGCAAACGCAATAGAGCGCGAGCGCAGCAGACATCAGCACGAGGTCCATTGCGATACGTTGGACAGCAAGCGGACGCACCTCGAGGATCCCGAGCGCTCGCAGCACACACGGCAGCACCTGTCGAGGGCATTGCCGTATCGTTAGTAACTCGCTCGATCCAGTAAGCAGTCAGTTGCTTGGTTGTCGTAGAGAGAGCGCTCGTACGTTGTCGCTCATGACTGTGAGGTCGTCGATGTCGTGGAACGCGTAGTCCGGGTTCGAGTCCTACGTCCGCAGCAGCCATATGTGCGCAGCGTAACGAGTGAGTCAGTTGGAACGTGGCAGTAACACCGCCATGTGGCAGACGACCGTGACGCCATGGCATGCCACATGACCAACAGACGCCATGCGACAGACCTGGAAGCGCCGGTGCACACACGCAACAACGAGCTGCGCGCGCTTGAGGAAGTAGACGTCGTCGCCGCGCACGCTAGTGTGGTCGTCGAACGCTGGGAAGACTTGGACGAGCTGCTCGACTAAGTACGCAGCACTTGGCGGAGTGGTTTTGTCTGCACATTTCACATACGTTCGCATCAGACAGCTGGTTTGTCACACATTAGCAAGTAGTGCGTACCTTTGCGGAGGTTCGCAACAACAAACGCGCCAAAATCCGCATATCCACGCTCCAGCAGCTTCTGACCACACTCGGTCAGCACTTGGTGGATCATCTGCGCAAGCGGCTTGAGCGGTCCCTGCACGCGCGTATACGACCTCATGCGCTGTGAGTCACGCAGCCCGCGCTCCAGCCATGCGTCAGCCGTTCGGCCGCACGCACGCACGCACAGGCTTGGCGATGTAGATCCCGGTCGACAGCTCTTCGTCGCGCTCGAGCGGGATGCTGAAGAAGTTGGCGACGACGTCGATGCTCACGCTCTGCATGTACGCGCTGCTGAGCGCTGGCACAGAGATGTACATGCCCAACAGTCCATAGAGCTACAAACAGAACGACAAGCTCAGTCAGCCAGGGCACCAGCACTCGCGGTCCTAGTGCTGGGATCTAGGACGCACAATCGTGTCAGCAGCACCCTGCTCATCGATACAGTCGCACAGAAGCAGTCGCAGTGACAGTTAGTCGGGCTTGAGAGACGCACAATGAGCAGCTAGTAGCGCCAGACAGGAGCGACTGACGTACGCGGTCGCAGTACTTGTGCAGGTCTTTGCGGAAGCCGCTGCCAAAGTTGAGCAAGCTGTACAGCGCTGTATGCGGCAGCAGTAGCAGTAGCGTGTGCACGTGTGAGCTGCTAGCACACACAGCTATGCCCACGCGCACGCAAAGAGAGCTGAACGTACTGAGGAAGCCGATCTCCTCTTGCTCGGAGCGGAAGTTGAGTGGGAACCGCAGCGGCTCTGCGAGCGTCGCGTACTTGTCCCAGTCGAGCGTCTCGAGGAAGTGCGCGATCTGGTCGTCGACAATGTGCACAGCAGCGTCTTCGTGCGCGAGCAGCTGCGTGCAGGAGCGGCGCACGCGCGCAAGCAGCGTCTCGGGAGCACGCGAGTCGTCCGACGGCGCCATGAGATCCACTTGGTCGTCTGTGATTGATTTGATGATGATTCGCATTGTTGTTCATATTTGCAACAATACAATCTGTTTAGTGCTCTATTTCAGTAAGAACGATCTATTCATTAACGGCATTAATGATAGTTTGGTAGTGCGAAAATAAAGGGAGCGTTGGTCGAATGAACGAGCAATTCCGATTATCCGACGTGATGCAACGTGCTGCTCGCATCGCCTCGCTGTACGACACTGTCGATCACGGCATTGCCCTCTCTTGCGCGCGCAGAGAGCACCACTTTGTATATACACACTCTGTCGCTGACGTGTCTCCGTGCTGCTCTTGCTGCGTGTGAATTGCTAGCACGACGCGCCAAGCGCTCGCTGCCCGAAGCCGATGTGCTTCGCTGACACCGGCACCACGCCAGGCGATTGCGCGTCTCGCAGCCAATGGCAGCAGCAGCACGAGTGGCTCAGTGCGCTTCAAAGTGACTGTCCCGCGCGCACTCGCTGACTCGCGCAAGCGCCTCAAGCCCAAGCTCTCGAAAGACAAGTGCGTCCCAAAAGCGCACAGATCGACTCACTCACTCGCTTGAGCAGCACTCGCCTGACTCGATCGCTCATACTTCTTTGCTGCTGCTGCAATGACCAATAGGTTCGCAGCACTGGCGTCTTCGTTCTTTGAGCGCGTGGCACTCGCAGTCGCGCCGCTGCAGCCGCCGATGAACGACGACTTTGCGCTCGAGACTGCGGCAGGTGCAGTCTCGTACCTCTTCGTTCGTTTGCAGTCGTGCTTGGGATGAATGAGTGCATGGTCACTGAATGATGGTCATGCTTCCATCCGTGGTATGAGTGCTGCAGACGGTGTGCTCACGATCCGGACGAGCGCCAAGGCGTTTGAGCTCAAGGTCGTCGCGGCGAAGCAGCAGCTCGAGTTCACGTCTCCAGTGCGTCCGGCGTCATGCTTCGCTATCGTCACAGAGAGAGAGATGGATGCGTAGGTCCTCATGCGCATGTGTGAACGATGGAATGTGTGGCTCTAGGTCTCGGGCGTGCGCGTCTACGCGTGGAACCAGCGCACGCAGCGCTGGGAGGACGAGGTGCGTCTGGCTGCGCGTGCTGATGCGTTCGGTCAGTCGACACGCGAGACTCACACAGACTGGTTGCTACAGAACGACGCGCACGACCTCGAAGGACTGCTCACGCGCGACCTCATGCGTCTCTGCAGCGGCGTCCCTGCGTTCTAGTCCGCCCGCTGTCCTCCCTCGTACGACACGCAGCCGAGAGATTGCGAACGCAGTCGCGCGAGCTGGCACTGACGCTCGTACGATTCATGGCATCGCACACATGTGTCTTGAATGGGGAATGGCTGTCGGTCGGCCCTACTACTACTACGCAGAGCACGACGGTCACTCGAGCGTCTTGAGCAAGCGGAAGAGCCCTGCGGCTTCTCGGATCCGACTAAACTCGATACAGAACGC
The DNA here is from genome assembly GCA_023333885.1 of Globisporangium parvum. Classification (NCBI taxonomy): domain Eukaryota; phylum Oomycota; class Peronosporomycetes; order Pythiales; family Pythiaceae; genus Globisporangium; species Globisporangium parvum. The sequence continues at coordinate 7,863 of JAASFT010000235.1, forward strand.
TTGCACTTCAATGATCAAGTCCTGGAGCATCACACAAAGAGTGATCCGCGAGCATGAGTGATGGTCTACTCGCACGACCTCTCTCCAAGACACACCAAGACGTACCTGGACGTTGATGATCTTGTTGCGAATGAGCGACTGGAGGAAGACGCAGACGAGGCGCACGAGGCGGTTCTGCATGTACTTGTCCTTGATGTTCTCGCACGACGAGATGCAGTTCGAGATGTACAGGTGGATGAACTCGGTCGGCAGGTCGACTGCAGTCGTCAAGCGGTTCACGACCTCCATCGAGTGGAGCGACATGTCCATGTTCACGAGCGCCGAGAGGTACTCCGTGATCTGGTTCGACGACATGAGCTTCAAGAGACAGTCGATCGCAATCATCGGGTTGTTCTCGACGAGGTCTGGCAAGCGCTGCGGCGTGAGCGAGCACTGGTACACGAGCTTCGGGTTCACTTCGAGCTCATCGAGCACCTTTGCTTGGAGCGACGGGATCAGCGGTGTCTGGAACGCTTTCAGCATCAGCTCGCGAATCTCCATGCCGTGCGACGAGTCGAGCATCGTTGCGTTCCAGAGCACCGTCGGACAGTAGTCGGGGTTCAGCCAGATCAGCTGGGACATGACGACCCATTTCGACCCAATTCGCACTGTGAGTCCTTTCGTTTCGGAAACAGCAGCACGGTGTGTGGTGCACCACAACGGCACATTGTAGACCATCACTCACGGTCACACGTGCACAAACGTACAAACGTACCTCGGTCATCTCGGGCTCGAGGATCGGCGGTGCGAGACGCATGAACTGCGGCTCAAAGCTCAGGAGCGACAGCGGACCCGATGCGTCGCCAGTCGCACTGAGGAGCCCCATGTCGTCGAGCGAGAGCGCTTCAAAGCACGGGAGGTTCAGCGCACTAACTTCGTTCGGCGGCACGTGCGGGTTCGCGCCATTGTTCACGTGCTCTTGCAGGTCGAGCTCTGTATCTGTGACGACATTGCGCACACCCGCGGCGCGGAACTGCGGCACAGCGGGCGTCTTCTCTGCGTACGCCTTGCGGAGCGCGTCGATGTCAAACTGCAGCGCCGCGGGGCTCGTCCGGAGCTCTGCGAGCACTGCTTTTGCAGATTTCTTCGTGAGCTGCACTCACCGTCCCGCACACCGTGCAATAGCCGTAAGAGCGAATGCGAGGGAGGATACATTGGAGGATACGATCGATGCGATGGGAAGGACGTACGTCTTTCGTGGAGGCGCCTGCTGTGAGCAGCAGCACGAGGAACTTCTTCTCCGACGTGTCGTTGCCGGTCTCGAGCGCCTCGAGGAACACGGGCAGGAACGGGTTCGTCCCCGCCGACTCGCTCCGGTACAGATCGCTCAGGATCGAGAACCCGACAATGCGCTGCTCACAGGTGCGTTCATGCATAGAGGTGCAGTGTGTGCGTCAGTGAGTCTGCTGCTAGGACCGCAGGAGCTGCGGATACGTGACAGACTGGGCGGGCGTATGGAGAACGCACGCACCTGCGAGCTCGTGAGCAAGTTGTCCTGGAGCAGGATGCAGATCGTGCAGCCGACTTTGAAGTGGTCGTTCTTCGTGTACGTCTTCAGGAACGAGCTCGTGACGGACTCGAGCGCCTTGTCGTCTTCCTGTCATGGCAGTGGCAGCAGTTGTTGGGAGTAGAATGAGTGAGAGCGAAAGCGCGTTAGACCCTGTCGTCACGCTCGCGTCACGCGGTCAGTCGTCTCGCTTGCTCTGCGCCTCTCCGTATTGCTGCTGCTCGTAGATCCGCTGGGTCGTGTGGAAGGGGGCGGAAGGGAAGGCGACGAGCGTGCACGTTGTGTGTGGTGTGGTCGCAACACACAACAACAACAACAGCAGCGGCGGCTCGTGCACACATGACGTACGTTGAGGATTGCGAGGAGCGGACGCAGCTCGCGGGCTTCGAGCATCGTGCAAGTGCGAGTGGCGTGTGAAGCGTGTGTCTGTCTGTCTGTCTGTCTGTCTGCTGCGAGCGACCGAGTGCGAGCGAGCGCTGGTCCTTGATCGATCACCTTCTCTTGCGATGCACGAGTCTTCTGTGGCGTCTTGCGCGTCGTACCTAAGATGACTCTCAAGTGCAAAATCGGTGCGTTTTCTCAAAAATTGGAATCTCACTTTTGAAAAATCGAAAGTGGCGAGTGGATGCGACTCTGGCACAAGTGTGTCGAGCGCGAGAGTCGCTCGCGGACTTGCTCTCACTCTCGCTCCAGCGCTCCAGCGCTCTTGTAGGTGCTGCTGCAGCTGCCGTGGCGACCAGATGTGTTGGCGCAGTGCTAGCGAGCTCGAGACGGATGGAGATGCATCGGTGCGACGACGAGCGTCTTCGACTTGGTCACTGGCGCAGCAGCAGATCCTGCATGGCTTCGAGTCAGCTTCAGCTCATCGTCATACGCGCGACAGTGTCGATCACACGTACGAAGCGACAGCGATGTGCAGCTTGGTGTCTTCGTCGGCAGTGTCGTGGACTCGGATGTCGTGACTGGCTGCTCAGCTGCATCCTCCATCGCTGGCACCGTCGTTGACTTGGCGACTTCACTTGTCGAGTTGCTGGTCGCAAAAGCTGCTGCTGCTGCTTGCTCACGCAGCATCTTGCGAGTCTGTCGGAGACTGTAGCCTTTGCGGTTGTGCTCCTTCTGAATCGAGACGACAGCTGGATCGGCGTGGTTGTGCTCTGAGAGAACGACGCAGTCAGTCGAAGCGAGCCAGCTCAGTCGATCGAGTCCGATCGAGTCCAGCATGGACAGCGTCATCAAGTGCTCTTCAAACCTGGATGGTAGGCGGAGAGTGCGTGCATGGGAGGCATCGGACGCACTGGCACCCAACACGGTATGACTGCGCTGTGCCACTGCGGATACCAGCAGATGCGTTCGGATGCTGGTATTGGATCGTGGCGCGCTGGGACATCGTTTGAACGAGTGTGTGGAGCTGGCTGTGGTGTCGAACTGGTCTCGACAGCCTCCGTAGGTGCGTCTGTATCTGCCGTCGACTCTGCGGTGTCTTCTGCATCATCTTGTACTTCGACACACTCGCTCTCTGCAAGCACAGCCACTGGATACGATGCGAGGAACGGCGAGCGGTCGTGCACAGCAGCTTCCCACGTCGGCGGGAGCAGACGACGCCGACCAGGACTTTGCTCCAGCGTCTGCTGCCCAGTCACGGAGCTCCTGTTGTCTCGTGCAAGCACGCCTTCGCCAAAGTCCCAGACGACTGGAGATCGATTGAAGCTACAGAGTTGCGGGTCCCAGTCAGACGTCGTCGTTGTTGCTCCTGTTCCTGCTGCGGCTGGCGACTGCTGCTGCACTTCGATCAGCCCGGACGGCACCATCACGACTTGCGGAGTGTACGGGCTCCAGCACATGTGATGTGGAGAGGGGTACGAGCTCGGCGCAGTGCATGAAGCGCACGGATGTGACGCATGGCTGCAGCAGTCGGTCGTCGCACTGGCGTCTGTGCGCGCTGGCAGCGGTCGCGCGCCTTCCATGACACAGCCGACGCGCGCTGGCGGCATCCAGCGCACTTCGCCCGTGTACGTGTGGTACTCGAACGCGATGTTGCGCTTTGCGTCGTACTGCATGCGCCAGCCAAACTCCTCGTCGATGTCATGGCAGTCGCAATCTCCGGCAGTCGCAGCGTCTTCGGTCGCACTGTCTAGTGGAGTTGCCCTGTGTTTCTCTTCGAGCTCCGAGCTGTCGTCGACGTCGCGATTCGACCTGCTCGCGACACGTGCGCACACAAACTCACGTGGACATAGGGACTACGACAAGTGCTGCGCATCGCCAGCGCAGTACGCACGTCTGCTGCACGTCTGTCGAGCTCGCGATGGTCGCCATGGTCGCGGATCTGCGTTGAGTGTCGTTGCTGCAAGAGTGATGGCAGGTGCAACTTCTTTTCGTGAGTGCGTATTTATCAGGACTGGTTACGGCACTGTATGCATACATAAAGGCAGTGAGTGAGTACTTATCCAGTTGATCACTGTACGACTTTGATCCTGAAACGACGCGAGTGGCTGATCCGATCCGATTCACCACGCTCAAGCAGCGAGCATGTCGTCACGATCATCTCGAGCATGTGACGACGATGCGGAGACCAACGAAGCAAAAATGCCAGCTGCGCTAGAGCCTGAAGACTACAGTGACAGCAGTGCGTCTGCTCCTGCACGCGACGTTGATGCAGATGACGCGCTGGTGCCTCAAAAGCCTCTTGTTGCGATCCGCACGCTCGAGGATCGGTCGACGTACCACGGCGAGATCAACACCACACGCCAGCCGCATGGCGCAGGCGTACTGGACTCGTGCTTTGGACTCAAATACGCAGGCGACTTTGTTTGCAGCAAGAAGCACGGCTTTGGCGTGCAAATGTACCTCAACGGCGCGATGTACGCTGGTGCGTTCGCAGACGACCAACCGAGCGGCTACGGCGTCCACACGAGTCCGTTTGCTGAAAAGTACATGGGCACATGGCGCGGCGGTGCTCGCAACGGCATCGGACTGTGCGTTCAGCAAGACGCCTCGCTCCTGTGCGGACGGTTTGAAGACAATGAACTCGATGCAGCGATCGACGTCTCGTGGCTCGACGTGCAGCAGAGTATGCAACGAGCGCTCATATCTGAGCGTCGAGCGCTCCAGAGTCAAGAAGCTGCGCGTGAGCGGCAACTCCAAGCAGCACGAGAGGCGCTGAGCGCAGTCGGTATGTGTGCGAGGTGCTACTCGTGAGTGACTGGCCGAGTTCTCACACCGCACACTGATCTCTCTCACTCTCTATCACTATCAGACACCATGAGCTTTGCCGAACCGGAGCAGATTGCGCAGTTTGAGCAGCAAGAGCAAGTCGAACTGCAGCAGTTTGTCCAAGAGCAGAGCGCTGCAGTCGCAGAGATCGAGCGCGTCGCAGACGTGCACAAGTTCCGCGAAGCCGAACTCAAGCAGCAGCAGAAGCTCTTGCGCATCGAGATCGACGCGCGCGCAAAGGATCTGTCGTTCGTTGCAAAGTATTGCGACATCGCACGTGAACGCGCTGCGCAGGTCGGCGACGCCGAGCGGACGCTGTACATGCTTCAGACCCAGCTCCAGGAGCTCCAAGGATCGAGTGACGGCACTGCTGCAGGTTCAAGTGTCCGAGAATGCAGTCCAACTGCCAGAGAATCGCAAACACCTGGACGTTAGTATGCTGCCATTTCAGCCAAAGAAACTGCTTCGAACTCAGCCATTTCGGTGCAAATACAGCAGACAGAGGGGGAAACACACGCGAGATGGAGCCGCTCGAGGCGGAGGTGTCGGCGCCTGCGAGCGCGGCGCGGGTCGAGCGCGTCGCGGTGCTGAGCATGAATGTGCGTCTGCGTGTATCTCTGCCTTTGCCGCAACACTGCACCTGACGCACAGCCTCGCTTCGTGAGCAGATCTTCACGCGTCCAGAGTGGATCCACAGCGGCAAGTGGTTCAGCAATGGCGACTACAAGGACCTCCGCATCTCGCTCCTGCTGCGCAAGATGCGCGACTTTGACATCGTCCTCTTTCAGGTGCTGCGTCTCTGCCTTTTCCTCTATTGCTAGCACCACCGCTTCGCCTTGTCACTTAGCCCCACACACGCACACACACACGACTGCAGGAGATGTTCGAGGTCGGCGTGCGACAGAAGCGGCTCATTCGCGAAGCCAAGCTCATGGGCTTCAAGTACCATTGCGGCTCTGTCTGGGTGCGTCCTACACACCGAGTTTGTCTCCCTCTCTCCTGTATCGCATCGCCAGATCGCTCACAGTCTTGTACGCTACGACCGACGCAAACAACCAACAGCCGCGTCTGACTGACCGGTACTTGATCGACGGCGGTCTCCTGATCCTCAGTCGATTCCCGATCGTCGAGCGCAACCAGCACGCGTTCACACAGGGCTCTGGGAGCGACGGAATCTGCGCAAAAGGCGTGCTCTACGCGCGCGTGCAGCTCTCGCCAGACCTCGGCGACTCGCTCCACGTCTTCACGACGCACACACAAGCAGGCGACCGCATGCGCGAGTACGCGATCCGCGCCGCGCAGCTCCGCGAGATGCAGCGCTTCATCACGCGCACGATCCGCGACGACCGCGACGCGCCAGTGCTCATCACCGGCGACTTTAACCTCGATGCGCGGCACGACCTCGCCCACGACGCAAGCGATCCAACGGGTCTCCCAGTCTCAACGTCCTGTCGCGAGAGCGCTGCGTACCAGCAGCTCGTGCACGACCTCACAAGCGCACTCGGTGCTGGTCGACAGGTCGTCGATCTCATGAAGCACCACGACACAACGAAGCTCGGCGACGCAGTCCATCCGATCACGAACGGCGACGGCCACGCCGCGCTCGTGCACCTATCGGACCCGCAGTCCTTGACGAAAGACGGCAAGTGCATCGACTACATGTTCTTCAGTCCAAGCAGCCGCGTGCGGCGCACGAGCGTGAGTGACGCGCCGAGCTTTGAGCTCCGCGTCGTCGAAGAACGCACGACCGTCGACCACTGCGCCGTTGCGCCGCTCGTCGACGACCCGATGCACGTGCTCCCGATCACGCACTTGTCGGACCACTACGCGCTCTGTGCGCACTTTGCGCTCACGATCACGCCAGTGGCACACCCGAATGGCGCGCCAGTGCACGCTGCGACGCCGCTGTACGAGCTCCTGCAGCTCTACTTTCCGCAGCGCGCGTTCGCGCAGACGCCGCAGCGACTCTGGATGTGGAAGCTCACGCTTGGACTGCTCGCGATTGCAGCTGCAGCAGCTGTTGTGCTCCATGTGCTCGGCACTGCGCTGCTCATTGCTGTTGGCGCTGTGCCGTCAAGTGCGTAGCAGGCGTGCGCAGCGTTAGTGTGAACTCACAATGAAGGAGCGCGCACTGGTCGTGTTTCTCGTGTTTCTCTTGGTTATTCTATGCGATGATGCGAAACATACAAATTAACGTGCTGAAGCGAACGCGAAAGCTGCTCGCTGCGTCCTGGCGACTAGCTCGATCTCTCGAAGACGACGACTGAACTGCTGCTGCTGCTCGCTGGCTAGTTCGCTCGCTCGCTTCGACACTGTTAGATACCCACCCAACCGGTGGACGACGACGACACTGGCTCAGTGTCTGGTCAAATGAAGGGATAGAGAGGAGCGCGCGCGGTGCTGCTGCTCTAGTTCGCGAGCGCCTTCTCAAAGTACGCGATGAGGTGCTGCGCGACGGCGAACGAGAACACGAGCTTCGGGCCGACGACACTGAGCTTCGGCACGAGACCCTTGAAGAGCGCGCCTGGGCCCTCGTTCTTGAGCAGGTTCTTGATGACCGTCACGCCGCTCTCCGGCGAGTCGAACGGACGCGACTGCACACGCGTCTTGATCACATCGAGCGGCTGCGCGACGATGATCGACGCCGAGGCACCCGAGATCGACGCGACGAAGTTCTGAAAGAACGTCGCCTCGTTGAAGTTCTCGAGGTTGAAGATGTACTCCTTCGCGACAGCCGAGCCACCGAAGAGCGCGAACGAGCCCGGGGCGTTGCGTGCCGCGGTCCAGCCAGCGCCACGGTAGAGCGCAAAGCCCTCCTGCTTGACGATCTGGATGAGACCGCGGCCAGCGATCGCGTCCGGGTTCGTCTGCGCGCGGATCTTGAGCACGTCGAGCGGCAGGAGCGCGATCTCGCCAATGCCAATGAGCGAACCCGCCGTCGCGTGCATCATCGTCTTCGCGTTGCGGTCGCCGAACGTCTGCTTGAAGAACGCCGAGTGGTTGTTCGTCATGTAGTCCTTCACGACTGGCTGGCCGCCGAACTTGTAGATGCGCTGCGAGACCTTGTAGCCCGCGGCGAAGCCGAGACCCGGGAAGAGCGAGCGGTAGCGCTGGAGCAGCGGCTTGTCGTGCGCGTCGCGGAAGATGACTTTGTTAAAGCCGCTGAGGCCCGCGACCGCCTCCTTGTTCGTCATGAGGCGCTTCGCGACCGTGTCGACCGGGTGGAAGATCATGAGCTCCATGATGCCGGAGCACGTCGAGCCGCCGAGGCGCGCGATCACCTGGCCGCTGCTGATGCCCTTGTTGTCGCCCGAGTGTGCCACCATCTTGGTTGTCTGTGACTGCGTGCGTGTGTGTGTGCGTGTGCGTGCCTGTGTGGAGTCGAGCGAGCGAGTTGCCGATTGAGCGCTTCGCAGGCGGCCCGAATGGCTGGAGCAGCTCGCGGTGTGCGCTGTGCGTGTGTGGTCAGAGTCGGCCGAGCGTCCGCACCGGAGGATTTGACTCGCTTCGCCGCTGCCACACACAGAGGCTCACACGGCCAATAGCTGACAGAGGGTGCATCAACTTGAAGCTCGGTGCGCAGAGCGTCGTCTTACGGGCTGAAAGTAGCCACATGCGCGTCGAAACCCGACGCACATCGAGCAAAAACACTCAGCACGCAAGTTCGTAGCTCAAATTCAGCATACAAAACGCAAGGTCCCGCTCGCAAGCTTGCGGTTTGTATGCTCGATCTAACTTCAGAACTAAGACCAGCTCCGTCACGTCAAAAAGACACGCACCCGACGAGCCTCAGCAATTTACACGCAAGGCTCTCACCCATCAGAGCCATTGCGTTTCCTCCATTTTGTCACTATTCACTCGCCTCGTCCGCATCTCGCCGACTCACGCTCGAAGCGTCGCAATGTTCCGCCGACAGCCGCACTTGCCTGTCAACAGTCGACAGTCTCATCTCAACACATTCGCGAGCACCGCCACGCGACGCAATGGACAGCTCGCACGTCGATCGTTGCCCTGAGCGCGGCACCTCGACGATGTCCCTACGCAGTCTTGACGGTCGAACAGAGCGCTTGAGTGCCATGTCGAAGGGCACTCCCTGTGTGTGTGTGCGGCGCTCAAGTCACGTTCACCATGAATGTGCCTGCTCTCGTCACCAAAGCTGTCGCACCGCTCGATGTGGATGTGTATCAGCGTGTCTCCTGAAGACGAACGCCACTCATCTGCGCAAGTGCGTGGAGGTTGGAGGACGCATTGACGTCCCGCTGCCAGTGCTCTTGGCACGCGCCGCACTCGAGCTTCGTCGTGGTCTTGTTCGATTGCGTTTGGTGTGGCTTTCATCCTGCAGTTGGACGAAGCAAGCCGAGCACAGCTGGCTTGTGTGGGATTCATCGACGTCGACGACTGTCTTGGACCACGCAACGCTATCGATAGTGATCAGTGTGCGGCACCACCATCCGCGTGGATACATACATTGGCGGCCTCATGTCCTCGGACTTCTGTCCTCAGACAACGCGCAACGCCGCCATCCTCATCGTGCTCTTCATATCCTGACGAAGAGGAGGTGGCAAGGATGGTTGGCTCGGAACAGATAGGTCTTGATGCGCACGTGGTGCTAACAGCAGCACTTGCTCCTTGAGCAAGAGATAGATCGCTTCGCCAGATCTTGACAAGAGCAGGTGGAGCGAGGCGACGGTGGCATCATCGAGACTGAGCAGAGCGACAGTAGGAAGAGCAAAGCACATGCGTGGCTGCTGCTGCTAGAGATGGTATTACAGGAAACGGCAAGAGGTGCCTTGTGTGAGCGCGATGGACTGTGACTACGACTCCTTCACTCGCTGTTTGTTTGTTTGTTGGTTGGTTCTTGAGACGTCTCGACGACTGGAGACGCTTGGGGATGGATTGGACGACTCGCACACACGTACAACGCACACGCTTGCTCGCAGGCTGTTTGACTGGAGGCGCGGCAGGACAACAGAAGGGGGCACGCGTGGATCGCGCTCGCTCGCTCGCTCACCCTCGTAGAGACGGCAACCGATGCTTGCTTGCTCGCTCCACGCGACGACACCGAGGGCCGGACGACGACACGCTCTACTTTAACTTTGCAGGCGCGAGCTCGCACTTCTTGAGCGACTCGACGCGCAGTGGCCCGGCGCGCGAGCGGATGAGGTAGCGATCCTTGAACATGAGCTCGCACTTGTTCGTGGTCTTGAGCTCTTTCGTGAGCGTCTCCCACACCTTGTTCTTCTTCATCTGGATCGCCGTCACGGGCTGGCAGAGCTCTTCGCCAACCGCGTACACGCGCTCGCCGACTTCGGCGTCCGGACTTGGCTCCAAGAGCTCGTACTGCCCCTTGGTGTTCATGACTGCGAGGATCGCGCCTTGCGACTTGTGCTTCGCGACCTTGAGCGGCTTGAGGTTGCACAGCACGACGACGAGCCGGCCGATCACTTCTTCCTCCGACATGTGCGGCTGGTGCTCCATCACCATCTCGAGCTCTTCGCCCTTGCCAATGTCGACCTTTTCAATGTAGTGCTTCTCCGACGTCGGGTGCGCCACGGCTTCGAGCACCTTGCCGACCCGCACGTCGGCTTGCGCAAAGACGATAGGCGAACTGTACACGTCGGACTTGACCATACTGGCGGCTGGAAGAGAAGAGGGTTGGAGGAGAAGACAGCGGCGAGAGGTGCGCGCGCGGTCTGGAGGCTGGCTGGTAGCTTGAGGGCTTCTGTCGCTTGAGTCGCGCAAAGAAACTTGAGGAATGAGGCTTGGGGGGATCGCGAGCGAGGATTGACGTCGTGACCTCATCGGCATGCTCTTCCGAGCGAGTCGGTCGGTCGGCTTGCGAACTCACACTCACTCACATCAAGATGTGCGTCGTGTTCTTTCGGCCGCATGAGTTGTTGCAGGTCGCGACGTTTCTGGATTTCGATGCGAGCGAATCAGCGCGCGCGCACGTTAAAACGCATCGAGTTGCGCAGGGAGCGTCGTGTTGAAGTTGTCGCGAGCCCATGCAGCAGTCGGTGTGGACCACGCTGCTCGACGAGTCTTTGCGTCCTCGACGCAGACATGCACGCTCGTGCTCGATTCGATCGAGCGAGCGAACTCGCTTGAGCCTCTACACCAGCGACGCTTGGAGATAGCGACGACGACGCTTTGAAGCGTCTCGCCACAGTGCGCCTTCATACTGTTTGTTTGTTGTCGATAGACTCGACACCTCAATGGTCTCGACATGCGCGAGCGTCGCGTGGCAATGGTCGCACCACTGCGATCCTTGCGTTGATTCGATTTCACTATGCGAAGCGACCGTTTGGCTTCTTTTCTATGTGGAAAGCGCTCGCATTCAGCCTGAGAACATCAGACCTGCGAAAAGTGATACCGGTTGAAGTTTCTGTGACAGCAAACCTGCGAAATCCAATGTGCTTGAGCGTTGACTCGGTGCTCGACCTCGACCACATGCTCGAGCTCATGCTCACGAGTGTGCTCATGAGCGTCGTCGTCGCTGCAGGCGAGTATGTGCGCGCGCTCGATTGCTCGTCTGCGGCTGCTGCTTCGTGCTCGCTCAATAGTACGTAGCGGCACAGTTCGTCTACACGCGCGCGCTGCTCTCGACTGCTGACTCGCGCTCACTCGCACCAAGCAGCAGTCTCGCAATGCGATCGCGAGCATGAGCAATGCTACTCGCGAGAGCGTACCAAGCGCGCGTCTACACTGCTCTTGTCAGCGTTGAGTTCACATCTGTGCATGTGCGAGTCAAGTGGTGCTTGCCTTGAGCACGAGCGCGACTAGCACCAGCACCTGAATGGTGTGGACTCACGCAGCAGCAGCAGTTATGACCGAGACACCAAGTACTGCGAGCACTTGAAGCACCATGTACTTCGTGCGTTCGAGCGCTTGCATGTGAGCGAGCATGCAGCGTCGCTGCGAGACTCAAGGAGCAGCAACAGCAGCAGCAGAGCGCGTCGCAGTGCATGATGAGCTTCCTCTTCGTCGTCGTCGTCGTTGCAACAGGCAGGTCTGGCTGTTTGGTCAGTGTGTGGACCACTCAACTTCTTCGATTTCAATACAACATTTTGTATGAATTTGTCAAGCTTACAAACACACTGTCAATTCACGTCGCATAATCACTGGTAAACATCACTATCACATATTCGTCTGCAAGCAGTTGGAGCAACAACGCAGTCGACGAGCATCGTTGCGTCTGCTCTCGAAGGTGTCGGTCGACTTTGTCGCGCACGAGCGTGATGGTGACGCTGCGAGCGCTGCTTGGCGCGCGCACGGAGGTGCACTTCGAGTGCATGTACACGAAAAACAAGACGCAGAAGCGCAAGACGTGGCACGACGGCTTCATCTCGCTCAGTGCAGCACACAAACTCGTGCTCTATGACGACATGCCGCCTGCTGGTGCGTCGCAATGCGCGAGCTCTGACAGGAACACGCGCTCTGTGCGCCGGTGCGTGCGTATGCATATGCACTGACTGTGCTGTGTGCTTGTATGCTGCATGGTGTTGACGTACGCCGCAGGCAAGGTGCTGGACGAAGCCAAGATGAGCCAGTACGACTGGGATCGGCGCGACGAAGAGTACATTAACGTCCCCAAGTACGTCTGCATGTGCACATACGTTGGAAGTCTGAGCTCCGTCGTGTGGTACGCTTGCTCACGTGCACTTCGCTTGCATGGACGCAGGTTCTTGGTCGAAATCATCAACGAGACGCCGATCCAGATCGGTGGTGGCGCAAGTGCCAGTGCAGCGCCCTCGCCAGCCTTTAGCAATACAGCGCCAGCTCCACCTCGAGTTGCAACGTCCAAGTTCCGCGTCCCAGTCGCAGCTGGCAGCAGCGCTGGACCTCCGCGTATGGGTATGCGACCTGGTGCTGGCGCACGGCATCCGCCCAGTCGCTACAACGATCCACAGCCACAGCAATCTCTCTATCAGCAACAGCAACCACCACTACCACTATCGCCACAGCAGCAACAGCAACAACAACTTGCACCTGTGGCAGCAGCAACCTCGTTCGACTTTGATCGCAACCCGACGTCCGAGTGGACATACGTGCCGAATGCGATCAACCGAAGCGGTGCGTCGCTGCTGCAACTGCTGTTTGAATGATGCAGCTGCTCTGTTTGCTTTGCGGCATCTCACACTCGCGCTGCTCTCTTGTGTGTTTGTGTGGATACGTGGATGGCGTTGCTGCGTGATAGTCGACGAAGTTGCAGCGCTGTTTGATCGGTAGTAGAGTCACACAACAATCGCAACAATCGAGTCGGCGCATACTGGCTCTTCAGCTGCTGCAACTTGCAGCGTTCGTGTGGTGTATGACGTACTATCGGCAGTCTGGTCTGTGCTGGCAAAAGCACGTGCGCGTGCTGTCTTGCTTGCAGTTGCTTTCCTTGCGCTTGCTCTTGTTCGCAGTTGCAGATCGTTGGGTCGGGTCCACCGAGAGCAAACAAACGCTCATACACTTCGGTCGGTTCCAGCTGCAGCAGGTGCTGGAGCAACGGGAATCGTCTCCCATGAGTCCTTTGTGCCCATGAGCGAGTGCGAGTAGAGCACGTGGTCGTCTTGCCGGATCTCGCGGTAGCCCAAGCGTCGACGCGCGTAGATCTGATGCAGGCGATAGAGCACGAGGCCGAGCAGCGCGACGACGATCCACGTGAGCACGTCGAGCACGATTTCGGTCGCTTCGGCGCCCGCTGGGAGCACGTTCGCAGACAGCGCGCGCAGCGGCACTGACACGATCGTTGCAGGTCTGCTCCGGAGCATTGTAGCAGGTGGTGGATTTGTCGTTGTGATGTGATTTGTCAATAGTGATGAAAATGCGGATTGAGCAAGTCACATCGATTTTGAAGGGCTTCGACATGTATTGTTGCGAAGTACTTTATGATTCGAATGTAGCCATTGGACAGGAACACAAGTGCGCAGTCTATTTGATTTGCATGGGGTTGCCTGCTCTCGTTCGCAGACAGATGAGGGTGGTGTGTTGCGTTGTTGTTGCATGGCGTGGTCGCTTCAAGCGCTCACGAACTTGTTGCGCACGTACTGGTGCTCATGCTCGTGCTCGTGTTTGCGGTCGAGCTGCTCGAGCGCTTGCACGGGATCGACTTCGTCGTCGTACGCAATGTACGTCGCATTGCCAACGCTGCCGCGGCGGTTCGCACATGCGCCAAACTGCGACCGTCCGAGCTCGTCCGGGTCGTGACGCGAGTCGAGGATGCAGCGGAGACACACGCGCACGCGCGTCGTGACGGTATCGACGAGGATCGGGAGCTTGCGGCTGCACCGACCGCACGTGACTTCGCCACAGAGGCGGCAGTTGTGCCGCTTGCGCAAGAACGAAAAGCTCGCGTCGCAGACCACGCACCGCGGCCGCGTCGTGCGCTGGATCCACTTGCCTTTCTCGAGGATGAGCTTGTGCGAGAAGCTCGCTTTCTCGGCGTAGCTGCGCAAGTTGCTCAGCCGCGCGCTCGCTTGGTCGAGCCAGTGCGAGCGCTTGGACGTCGCGTACTTGCTCTTCGGGTCCAAGTGCGACGCAAACGTCACGTCGACGACGCCCGGGACGTCCGTCTCGCGCACGACGTACACTTCGCATCGGAGCGACGCGCGGACGTACTTGGGCACTGCGCGGTACTCTGGGACGCGGATCGACTCCATGATGCGGTAGCCCACGAGCTTGCCGTCTGGCGTTGTCGAGACGTCCGTGTAGTCGAGGAAGACGAGGTCGATCGGTGCGATCCCAAACGGATTCTTCAGCGCCATGTGCTTGAGTCCGCAGTGAAAGTACCGCGACGCCGACGATGGGACGCACTGCGCCAAGACACTCGCTTCGAGGACGTTGTCGTCGCCGAGCAAGATCTTCTGCGCATGCGCAAAGCTCGCAGTCGACTCGCCAGGTGCAAGCAGCGACATGACGTTCTTCACCGACGAGTTCACGCGCGTGACGCCGCGCACTTCGCACCGACTGCGCTTCGACTTGAACAGCGTCACTCCGTGCTTCGTCTTGGCAACCTCCCAGTTCGAGCTACTCGCGTCGGCGCCATGGGCTGCATCTGCGTCGGGCACAGCAGTGTCGGATGCGAATGCGAGTGCGATGCTGTGGCGCCGCTTGATGTAGTTGAAGCACCCGGCTTTCTGTGCGCGACTGAGCTCTGGTGTGCTGTTGCTGCTGTTGTTGTTGTTGTTGTTGCTGTGTTCGACACTGCGACGACGCAGTGGGTTCTTGCTCTTTGCGACGACTGGGTGGCCGCTCTCGTCTTCGTTTGACAAGTCGTTGTTGTTGTCGCTGTCGTGCTCACACTGGTTGTTGTCATTGTCATCGCTGTCGTCGAGGTCGTCAAAGCGCACGGCGCGACCAAGCGGAGGCGTGTAGCTCGCTGGGTAGCTGCCACCACCAAGGAGACTGAGCTGTTGCTCCTGGTACGATGAGCTCACGGCGCTCGTGATCGGGAACGTCGTCGGCATCGCGCTCGTGCAGCTATTCGAGCGACGTATCCGTGACGGTCCGTCGTGCATCGTTGTTGTTGTTGTTGTTGTTGTTGGTAGTGCTTGCGCGTGTGCGCGCTTGTTTGCTTGTCTGCTGCTGCGATGTTGGCAAAGTGCGCTCGTGCAAGAAGTCAGCACTGCTTTTGAAACGGACGCGTGCGACAGGGAGCCTTGCGTGTGCTGACGAGTCGCTGACGCCTTGTTGCGTGGCGTGTGGAGAGCAGTTGCTCGCTCGCTCTTGTTTGTTTGGCGCTCGTGGTGCGAATCGCAGAATGAAGGAGCTCTTGCGTGGATCGCTTTGTGCGAACGTCGTTCCAGTCGCCAAACAGCAAGCGAAAAGTGAGCGAGCTGGTCTTTGCTGCCGATGCTACCGACCGCCAATGTATGCGAAGCCATTCAGCGCGCCAGCTGGTTCTCTGTAAAGGTCGCTCGTCAACAATGTGGGACAGCGAAATCATACAAACAGCAAGCTCAGTGCAAAGTGGCTTTTCTGCATTCTTTCTCGTGGCAGAGAATAGAGTCAGTACGGTTGCAGAACTGGAACGTTCGCGAGATCATACTGCGCTATTTCACTATCGCACTTGCTGTGTCAATCGCGGGTCAAAACCAAACGATCTTTAGACTGAATAGTTGCAATGCACAGCAAAGCTGGCAATGCGCACACTTGTGTGTGGCGACGTACGAGATCCGTCGCACTCCACGTAGTCGAGTATATGTGGTGACAGAAGAGCGCTTGCAGCAATTGATTCTCTCGACCTGGAGCGTCTTGTGCGGTTTGCTTTGCGCTGCTGCTGCAGCGCGAGCAACTGCGATGGCAATGGCGAAGGCTGCCTGTCCTGTTGTAGCTGAGGACGATGGCGGCAGACCGCGTGCGCTGTCACGTGTCCCTGCCGTCGTCGTGCGTGGGTACGCGCGCGAGCGAGCAGGAGCAGTTGCTCCAGACGTGGTCATGTCAACGATATCGTCTCTGCTCACTCGCTCGCTCGCTCGCGTTGAAGGTCGCAAGACGAATCACTCTCTCTCATGTAGCTCTTGGACAACGCAGCAGCTCACCAGGAGCTTCGATCGATTGATCATTCGCTTCTTTTTTCGCGTCGCCACACGCCATTGCTGCTGCTGTTGCTTGAGGAGCTGCTGCTCCTTGCTGCTTGCTGTCCTCAAGTCGCGAGCACGGTGAGTTGGTGGGTGGACTGCCGACTCGCTCCAAGCAAGCACGCACGCTGCAGATCGCGGCTGCATTGCGGCGTGTTGGCGCTGCTGCCAGTTTGGAAGATGACTCGCCTTGGTGGTTCGCTCCAGCTGGTCGTTCCAACTCGAAAGCGCGTGCAAGTGGCGGCGGTCGCTTCGTGCCTTTGCTTGACGCGACTAGACCAACAGACAGCTCAAGCCACACATGAGCTTGCGTCTGCTGGAGTCACACGAGCAAATCGCGGATCCACTGATCCAAAGACCAACCATGTGGTGCGCGCTGCCTCGATCAGCGTCACCAGCAAACGCTGAAGCCACCTGACGACTGACGGTCCGACCATCCACAACCGCGTGGAGTCGCTGCAAGCGAACGTACACGACATCACGAACACGCTCGTACATCGCAAGGAGGCAGCCGTGTTGGTTTAACACACGTGCTCAAGCCGGATCGGCACAAGCAACGCATGGACAAACTTGCTTGGCAGACAGCCACAAAAGAGCCTATTCATTCACTACAAGTTGACAAGTGCAAGCTCGCACCAGAACCAGCTGATCCACTAGCAACTCCGCACGTACGAGGCAGCGACGGCTGCTTACGCGTCGTCCTCGGCGTCGTCGTCCTCCTCGAACGTGTCCTGCGGCACGGAGTAGAGACGCACGACCGGCTTGTTCGGGTCCTTCATGAGCACGTACTTGCCCTCCGGCTGCTCGAGCATGAGCTCCGAGAGCATCTTGATCACGCCCCACATGTTGTTCTGGTTCAGCGCGATCTGGTTCGCAAACGTGCTCGGGTTGTACGACTGCGTGCCGAGCACAACGTGCGAGTACGGGTCCTTCGTCGTCACGCGCGACACGTAGCCGATCTTCATCTCGTCCACGCCACCGAGCAGCGACTGCGCCGTCCAGCGCGCGAGCTTGCACGAGTTGTTCTTGAGCTCGTTCGCGAGGATCGCACCGCGCTGTCAAACGCACCCAGCAACGACACAGTTGTTGTCAGTCTCTCTTGTTGCTTCCGCACACAACCACTTGCACACTTGTCACGCAACAACACCTTGCAGACAAGTGCAGACAAAGCCCTCAGCAAGAAGAGATCGTCATTTCCGCATCACGCTGGAAAATCCGAATAGCGTATAGGTACCAAAAGGTACAGCATCCCAGGGCATCCACACTCACAAGCAAGCAAACACGCACACACGCACACAAGCAAGCAAACACAGGCATTGCGAACTCTCCTCGATACAACAACGTCTCCGCACCAAGAGTGTAGGAATAGCGTATAAAAGCAATGGCAATCATCGAGTTCGCACACACACAACAACCAGACACAATCTAGACACAACACAACAACCAGACACAATCTAGACACAACAAAACACAACACAACGCAAGCGTACCTGCGAGTCGATCTTCTTGCGCCACTCAATGCCGCCCGCGAGCTTCGGGTCGTACTCGTTCAGCGCAAACGCCGCGACGTACTGGTCCGCCGCCTTCTTGTGCGAAATGCCGTGGACCTCACAGCGCGTGACGAGGTTCAAACCATTGCCGAGCTCAAACTTGCGGTACCGGTACGCGTACGTCGCTGGCGTCGCGTCGTCGCTCGCGAACGGGTTCGGCTCGTCAAACGTCTTGGCGTTCGCCGTCGGCTTCATCATCTGCTGCGACAGGTTCTGGTTGATCATCGTCGCTTCGAGGCTGAGGCGGTCTGGGTGGTTGATCGAGTCCGGGTCGTCCGATGCTGGCGGCTCACTGGCGTTCTCATTGACCGTCACGAGGTCGAACGCCGACTGGTCGCGCTTGTCAAAGAACACCATGTTGTTCACGCGCTGGACGACAATGTCCCACGGGAAGACCGAGCGCGAGCTCGCCATGAGGTGCGCGAGGATCGCGTCCGTCGCAAACACGTTCGCTTCGCCGCTCGTCGCGAGCTCTTCGATCACCGGGTCGTCCGTCGTCGTGACGTAGTAGAAGTCGCGGTCGTCGTAGCGCTGCACGCGGACGTTCGACTTGCTCGTCACGCGGTCGAACGCCGAGTCGTACTCGTTCAAGGCGCCGCACCACTTGATGTCTTCGGCGCTCGGGATGTTCGCCTGGAGCTTCGTGAGCTGCTGGAGCTCGAACTGCTCGAGGATCGTCCAGCTCGCTTCGACCTTGACCGTCGCCGTGCGGTCGATCTTGACTTCGTCGCGACGACGGCCCGTGACCATGCGCCGCGCGTTGCTCAGACGGTCCCAGCGCTTGTTCTGCTTCTGCTGACCCTTCATGCGGAGCTGCGCCGACGACCCGCCTGGCGCGTTCGCATCGGCTGGCGCACCCGAGCCAGGACCGAAGCGGCGCGCTGCGAACGCACCGCCGCGGCCGCCAAAGCGCTGCTGGTTCCACGTCGGACGGAGGCGGTCGTTGTTCTTCGGACGCGTGCCCTTCGCCGTATCCACGAGCTGGAACGTCGCGTCCTCGACCGCGTCGTGCTTGTACTGGAACTCGGCGTTCACGCCCGACGGGTCGCGCGTGTACCGCGCATTGCGCGGCGCGTACGTCGACACAAAGTCCGCGGCTTTGCCGAGCTTGTCGCCCTTGTTGAACGGCGCGTACGGCACGTTCAGAAACTGCTGCGGGAGCGCCGTCGGGCCCCAGCCATTGTCGTTCACGTCCACGTGCGGGGTCTTGTACGCCGCCATCCTGCTGCTTCCTGCGACTGCTGCTTGTGGACCTGGCGCTGGCGCTCGTCGACTTTGCCTTGCTTCCTCAGCCAGCCAATTC
Source organism: Globisporangium parvum (assembly GCA_023333885.1). Lineage (NCBI taxonomy): Eukaryota > Oomycota > Peronosporomycetes > Pythiales > Pythiaceae > Globisporangium > Globisporangium parvum. The sequence goes on from JAASFT010000235.1 coordinate 27,039, forward strand.
GAGGGGAAGTCTCGCTGGTGGCAGCAGCAGCAAGCGCTATTGCGTCACAAACCGAACACCGTTTGGCACCGAAATCGAGCTTCGACACTTTTTTGGGCACTGAATCGAATATCCAGTGCTGCTGCGAATCTGCACGCGTGTTTTGTATAGAGTGATTCCTACGCGATGCCTGTCACACCCAACGACTTGAGCAACGACACCATGAACATGTGCTGAAGAGCTCTTCGTGGGTGTGCGCGGGCATACGACCTTCTCTTCACGACGAGCACTAGTGCTGCTGCAGACACTCGGGCACGCTTCACACAGCTCCACACAGCTCTACACACGCACACACGCACGGGACGAGCGCCTTCCACAACGACAGCGATACACCCATAGCGTCCGTCGTTCGCTCGCCTTCTTCTCGCTCGCTCGCTTCAAGCGTGTGACTCTTCCTCGTAATCAAACCGAGCGAAGGAGCGCTTTGCACGCACGGCAAGCACAGCAGCAGGAGCAGGAGCAG
>JAASFT010000236.1:0-27521 GCA_023333885.1 Globisporangium parvum
ATTGCGTATTTTGCTATATTAACAGTATCGGCTTGGTAACGGCAGTGCAGAGGCGTAAGGTTCACGCAATTTTGTTCCTGGTTTGGCTCGGAACCGTTACGCTTACGGAGCCCTAAACCCTAAACCCTAGAAACCCTATCGCGAAACCCTTGGGTCTACGCTCTCACCACTCGCTTCGATCAACGCTGCTGCAGCTCTTCTCGTGGCCAAGGACGGCCAACGACTCGACCAAGCACAGCCAACGACTCAAGCGGTGCAGCTTGAATCGTTGGATTGCTGTTCGGGTTCTCGTCAATTCGAGAGAGTCGCGACACTCGTACAGCCGCGTCAAGAAGCTCGTCCTCGCTGGGATCGACGTGCGCTGGCTCCCAACCACGACCATGCACGCCAAGACCGTCGTGCTCGACAGCTCGACGCGCTTGACGATGTCGTCTTCGAGAGGTGATAGAGGCGTCCGTCGTACGACGGCACCAGCTCGGCGAACATCGTACCACTCGCTGCGGCCACGGCGCTGCTCTGTCGGTGCTTCGCAATGATCGAGCGCTCGTCCTCAGGCTCCATTCCCCTGTCAGCTGATGGATTCGTGGTGGAGTGGCGGGGGTTCGTCTGCCGGTCGGTGTCACGCTCGTAGAGGTGGTGGTGCTGCTGTTGAGCTATGGATCCGACGCTCGATGTGTACCCGACTGCCGCAAGCCCTGCGACGACAACAAGCGCCGCTCTCGCCACGCGCGCGCTCCACGTCGCTCGCCTGGAAGAAAAGCGCGCGCTATGTTGCTCCATCACCAGGACTGCACACAGCGATCTGCGTCGTGCACGCGACAGCGGCACGAGTGTCTGTGCCGGTGAAGAAACGAGACCACTTGCTTTGGTTGGGACGCGAACTCGCGCACAACGACCCGCAGCGCAGCGGGACGCGCGCGATGGTCGGTCACGGCGCCAGTCAGACGGATAGAGGACGTCGCGCAGCAAGGAGGTGCGTGGGTGAGCGCTAGTGCTGGTCTCGACTACAGAACTCGCGCGCTCCTTGTCATTGTCTCGCGTTTGGCATTCGAGTCTGGAACGAGATGAGGTCCATGAGCACGCTGACAATTGGACTTCGATCAGCAATGTGCTCGTACTCTGTGGCGCAGGACATTGTCGTCCAGCGCTTCATCTGCCCACGACGGACGTGGACTCGAGCGCGAGTTCACATCTTCCTATAGCTCCACATGCTACATGCAGCGACGAGAGGGTTGTACGACTGTAGCCAAGGACGGCGTGGCGCGCTACGGCGACCTCGCGGCGATCACCTGGCTGTACGAGAACTGCACTGAAGGCTGGCGCACAAAGCAGAAGCATGCACGGAAGCGGATAGCCCCACTCGTCATGCGCATCTGAGCGCTCCACGACCACCCACTCAGCGCAGCCATGCTCGCTCGCTCGTTTCATTGAGACGTCACGCTGTGCTCGGCGATCGCCCAGACTCACATCCCGTAGTCAAACATTGCTGATGTTCGCTCCACTCCAGGACGCCATCGCCCTGCTGATGCTCAATCATCGGATACAACTACACATCGCTGACAGACATGTGTGCTTCAACACGCAGCAAAGGCACCATGTGTGTGTGTGCTGTCTCATTGTGCATAGCGTCGTGCCGCTCGTCGCGTGAGCGCGCAAAGAGGTTGCTGACTCGAGTGGAACAGTCCCCTTTCGTCTCGAGCGGCGCAAGCACGACACGCTATAAGCAAGCAGTGGCGATGACGGTACACTTTGAGGTCGCTGGTTGCCGAGCGTGAAGACACTGCATATGGCACAGCGGTGGCGTTTGAGTCGAGGACGAGTTCCGAGATCCGATGCGTGAGGCGTGAGGCGTGTGAGGCGGGAACAAACAGTTTGTTTTGTAGAATGAGTCGATGGCTCGCTTGCGAAGAGGAGCGAGTGAGGGCACACAGGTCAGCTCCGAGAGAGAGCGCACAGGTCGACTCCGAGCCAGCGAGCGCGATCGTCAACAGCGCTGTGCTGTGCGCCGGGGCTCGTACTTTACAGAGTTCGCACAGTTCGGTGCATGGATCAAGACGACCAAAGACGCGAGGATTCTCTAGCGACTGACTACGATCCTCAAAGCGACACAAGAGTCGTCGCCTTCGCACGCACCTTTTCCTCCGTTGCACGCCAATGTGTGGCGCCGAGCGCTCGCTGTGGAACCGCAGCGGCGGCTCGCAGTTCCTTCCAAGAGACGCCCATCTGTGTGACGACGCCAAGTCTACAGGATCGCTACGCCGCGCGCATACGAAGAGTCAAAGGGACTCGACGACGACGACGCTTGGCGTAGCAATTTGCGGTCGAGAGAGCGTCGCGCGCAAGATCGCGTCGCGTCGTGCACACGTCTGTTGGCTGCGTGTGACTGCTGGTAGATCATGGATGGTCGCTTCCCACACTCATAGTGCGCTGCTACAGCAGCCGTGGTTGGTGCGACTCACTTCCAGATTTCCCAGCTTTCGCTCAGGGGAGTCACGCGAGGGTCTCGCCCGTGCCGAGTCGGAGATCGTGTCACGCGTGACGACGGCGGTCGAGGAGCTCAACAGCCACGATGAAGAAAGACTACGGTCTGGTCAACCACGAGGAGGGACCGCTGTTCGGTGCGCCGGCGCTGCCTCGTCGAGATGACCGGAAAGGACCGAAGCGCCTCGTTGCGGTCGGCTCGTCCGTGCTCTTGCTCGCAGCCGGCGCCATCTTGGGGTACGCCGCACTGCCGAGTCGCTCGACGCCAATCACGAATGTCTCAAACCTCGAAGCGAACGCACCGGTCGACGCGCAGATGTCGATCGCTGTAGACCCGGTTATGGCGCTGCCGCCTCCAACCGTTAGCAGCGAGTCGGCGACGGTGTCGCCGACTGGGTTTACAGTTCCACCTGAAGCTGTCGCGATTACCCACGCGTACATGCCGCCAGTCTCCGAGCTTGACCTGAACAAGGACGGTCTCGTGAGCGTCGAGGAGTACCTGCACCGCTCGATCCGGCGCCACGATGGCACTCTCAAGCGCGTCGAGGCGTCGGTGATGTCGGACGTCGCGAAGGACTTCATCACGGACCGTCTGCGTCGCAGCTACGCACGCGAGGCGTGGTGTGTCGCTCAGATCGCAGCGAAGGTGAGCAACTGATCGGTCTTGAGTATGCTCGGTAGGTCGACGCTCACACAGTTGACTGACGCTACAATTTTGCGCTTGCTGTGCACAGGACATCGCCGCTGATGGGATGGCGATGCGCGACTTCAGGGTGTTCTACTCGATGATCCAGGACAAGTGCGACGTCTACGACCCGGAGATCCCTCGCGAGTTCCAGCCTGGCGACAAGCCGCTGCCGACGGATGCGCCGATCGACACCTCGACGCCGACGCCGACGCCGATGATCAAGCAGCCGATCCGGAAGTTCTACCCCACCGAGATCCCGGAGAACCATGCGATCAAGTGCGAGTGGGACGACAAGGAAGTGTACCGCTACACCAACGGTATGCGTCGTATGTACCCGGACGCAGTGATCGCCGCGTCGTGGGACCCGTTCTGGCAGTTCGCGTTGGTCGCCGACTGCTCGATGTTGCGTCGTGGCGACGACATGGAGCTGAACGGGAGCACGACGCCAGCGCCTCGCAAGAAGATGTCGCCCCAGGACTTGCAAGACGGCCAGGCGATGAAGTGCGAGTGGGAGGAGCCAGAGGTCTACCGCTTCTCGGCCGGATTCCGCCGCTGGTACCCGAACCCGATGATTGCGTCGTCGTGGGACCCGTACTGGGACGCTGCCGTGGTCGTCGAGTGCGCGAACCTGCCTCGCGGAGACGACATGGAGATGTTTGGACACCAGCTGACGACTCCGGCGCCGGCCCGAATGAAGCTTCCGCCAGCAATGTTGGTTGAAGGCCAGTCGATCAAGTGCGATATGAGCGAACAAGAGGTGTACCGCTTCGAGAGCAACATGCGTCGCTGGTACCCGTCGCCCGAGATCGCTGCGTCGTGGGACCCGAACTGGGGTTTGTTCGTCGAGGCGAACTGCTCGATGCTGCAGCGCGGAGCCGACATGACGTTGAGAAAAATGCCTTCGACTTGGATGCCGCCGGCCAAGCTGACGCCTGGGCAACTGTCGGAAGGTCAAGCGATCAAGTGTGGGTGGGATGCGCCTGAAGTGTTCCGCTTCACGAACGGCTTGCGTTGCTGGTACCCGACCGACGAGATCGCTGCTTCGCACGACCCGTTCTGGAGCAAGGCCGTCGTTGCAGACTGCACGATGATTCTCCGCGGCGGGGACATGCAACTGAAGGTGATCCCAACGCAACCTCCGTCGGTCCCGCCAAACGTCTTGAAGGAGGGCCAAACGATCAAGTGCAGCCCGAACCCGGACTTTGTGTACCGCTGGACGAACGGCGTCTACCGCTTCTACCCGTCCGGCGCGATGGCGGCGTCGTACGACGTGAACTGGTGGATGGCTCCGATCATCGACTGCACGAACCTCATTCGCGGCAAAGACATGGATACGTTCAACACACAGAGTGTGACGAAGCCACCTCCAGCTTTGACACTACGCGAGGGCCAATTGATCAAGTGCAGTCCGAACCCGGACTTTGTGTACCGCTGGGAGAACGGCGTCTACCGCTTCTTCGCTTCTGGCGATATGGCGGCGTCATACGACGTGAACTGGTGGATGGCTCCGATCATCGACTGCTCGAGCCTCGTTCAAGGCCCAGATATGGATACGTTTAACGGCACTCCGCCGCCACCTCCACCGCCAGTGAAGGTTCCAAGTTCGATGTTGTCAGAGAGCCAGGCGATCAAGTGCGACAACAATGACGAAGTGTTCCGCTTCATTGATGGACTGCGCCGCTTCTACCCGTCGCGCGAGATCGCCGACTCGTGGGACACGTACTGGGCCGGCGCGGTGCTTGCCGAGTGCAGCGACTTGCCGCGCGGGAAGGACATGCGCATGAAGACTCCGACGATGAACAACGGACAAGCCGTTCGGTGCGACGGCGGCGACAGCTCGAGTGTGTTCCGGTTCTGGGACGGATCGATTTCCGAGTACCCGGACTCGGACGTGGCCACGTCGTGGGACGCGACCTGGAGCTGGTCTGCCATCGTCGTGGACTGCACGTCGCTTCCGAAGGGTCCGGCCATGCAGAAGAAGCTGCCGCTTCCGGTGAACCTGGCCGAGGGACACACGATCAAGTGCGGCGGGAAGGAAGCAGGCTTCTATCGCTACACTGGTGGCATGCGCCGCTGGTACCCGACCATGGCGATTGCCACGTCGTGGGAACCGTACTGGGACGCCATTGCGCTCGAGGTCGACTGCTCGTCGCTGCTGTGCGGTGACGACATGGACTTTTACCAACCGCCTCTCGTGGAAGGACTGGCTGTCAACTGCGGCGACAGCACTGCAATCTTCCGGTACACGAACGGAACGATTCGTCTGTACCCGACGACGCAAATCGCCGACTCGTGGGACCCGATGTGGTACCGCTTTGTCCGCGTCAACTGCGTGCGTCTCACCCAGGGTCCAGACATGCAGATGAAGCCCGCGCCACTGACGAATCTGCGTGAAGGACAGTCGGTTCGGTGTCTCCAAGACGACGCGAAGCTGTACCGTTTCGCAAGCGGCGAAGTGCGCATGTACGGCAACTCGGAGATCGCGTTGTCATGGCAGCCGAACTCGAACTGGAGCGACGCTGTCTTGGTCAACTGCACGCAACTACGCTTCGGGCCGGACATGGAGTACAAGCAACCGCAGCTCTTTGATGGTCAGACGGTCAAGTGCTCGCTCACCAACCAGGAATCGTTCCGCTACTGGAACGGAACCATCCGACTGTACCCAGACCTCCGAATTGCGCAGTCGTGGGGCCAAGATGCAGACTCCGACGAAGCTCTGCGGCTCAACGCGACGCTCGTTTACTGCCCAGGGTTTGCCCGTGGTCCAGACATGCGCTTCAACCTGGGCAAGCTCGTTGAAGGTCAATCGATCATCTGTGACCCGCAGGCGATCGAGATCTACCGCTACACCAGCGGTCAGCGACGCCTTTACCCGACCAACGACATCGCCGCTTCGTGGAACCCGATGTGGCGCCAGTTTGTGCTCGTGGACTGCTCGCGCGTGCCTCGTGGCGACAACATGCGACCAATGTTGCCGATCGTGCCGGAGGGTCGCTCTGTGCGGTGTCTCGACACGCAAGAGTTTGCCAGCTTTACGAACGGGACGCTGCGATTGTACCCAAGCGACGCCGTCGCGAGCGCGTGGGACCCAGAGTGGATGAACCCGATCGAACTCGACTGCACAGGCCTTCCGCGAGGTCCGCCCATGAAGCAAAAACTGCCATCGCCGCTCACTCTGCCAGAGGGTCAAGCGATCAAGTGCGGCGACGACGAAGTGGAAGTGTACCGGTACACGAGCGGGCTGCGCCGACTGTATCCGAACGAAGCGATCGCTGTCTCGTGGGACTCGTTCTGGCAGAACTACAAGGTCGTCGACTGCACAATGTTGCCTCGCGGCGTGAACATGCAGTCGAGATGGCCACTCAAAGAAGGCGAGACGGTGCACTGCGGCACTGGAGCACCGCTCTTCCGGTACACGAACGGAACGATCCGACTGTACCCGTCCGACGCCGTGGCGCTGTCGTGGGATCCGAACGCGCTAGCGGTTAGCACAAGCATCGACTGCCGGCGCTACCCAATGGGCCCGAGCATGGCGATTCGCTCGCCGATGTGGATTCCAGAGGGCCAAGCGATCAAGTGCTCGTCCGCTGATAACCAGACGTACCGATTCGCGTGTGGCGACCGCCGCTTGTACCCGAGTGCCGAAGTCGCCGAGTCGTGGGACCCGACGTGGAAGAATCCGATGATCGTCGACTGCAAGTGGATCTTCTCGTCGTACCCGATGCAGATGTTCGTGCCACCAATGTCGGCGCTGCTGTCGGAAGAGCAGACTGTGACGTGCCCGGGCGACTCGAGCTACTACCGTTTCTGCAGTGGCGAGCTGCGCCAGTACCAGGACGACAGGACCGCCCGATCGTGGGATCGTAGCTACGTCAGCAACTCGGTTGCGCTCGCCAACTGCACGTCGCTGCGCAAAGGAAACTCGCTGCTCAACCGGAAGCCGAACCTTCCCGAGGGCCAAGCGGTCACGTGCGACCCGACTGGCACTGTGTACCGATACGAGAACCTGGCGCTTCGCCGCTACCCGACGCACGAAGTCGCTGCGTTCTGGGACTCGAACTGGATGAACTCGGTCGCGCTCGAGTGCGGGTTCTACATGATCCTTGGCGACATGCCATACCCGTTCCCGCGCTTCAACTTGACCGAGGGTCAGTCGACCAAGTGCGACGCAAACAAGCCGGACTACTACCGCTACGCGAGTGGCGTGCTGCGATGGTACCCGTCGACAGCGATCGCGTCGTCGTGGGACCCGAACTGGAGCAGCAACTTCACAGTTGTGAACTGCTCGAGCTACTCGCGCGGTCCGAACATGGAGTTGAAGCAGCCACCTCTGACTGAAGGCCAGGCAGTGAAGTGCGACGATGGCTTCGGCATCTACCGCTACACGAACAACACCGCGCGGCTGTACCCGACTCCAGAGATTGCTGCGTCATGGGACCCGATGTACGCGACCGCAACACGCATCAACTGCTCGACGATTCTCACGGATGCCAACATGAAGCTGAAGCTGCCACCGCCGACTGGTTTGCCGGAAGGACAAGCGATCAAGTGCAACCCGAGCGAGTCTGCCGTGTTCCGTTTGGTGAGTGGCCAGCGCCGGTGGTACCCGAGCCCGTACATTGCGACGTCGTGGGATGCGAACTGGGGCAATTCCGTCTTGGTCGACTGCACGTACTTGCCGCAAGGACCTCCGATGCAGTTCAACCAGCCGTTCATCTACCAGTACCAGGCGATCAAGTGCGACGACGGCTCGCCGGTCTACCGCTACAACAACGGAACGATCCGCTTCTACCCGAGTCCGGAGATCGCGTCGTCGTGGGACCCCAACTGGCCAAGCGCGATCAAGGTCGACTGCGCCAACTTCACGCGCGGTGCGGACCACGACTTCAAGCTTCGCTCGCCAGTCGGCTTGCCGGAAGGCCAAGCGATTCGCTGCGGCCAGACGCGTACCGACATCTATCGTCTGACTGGCGGCCAGATGCGCTGGTACCCGAGTCCGGAGATCGCGTGGTCATGGGACCAAAACTGGGAGCAGTCGATCGTGGTCGAGTGCTCGGACCTGTTCGTTGGCAGCCCGATGCCGTACAACTTCCCGATCCTCACGGAAGGTCAGGCGCTCAAGTGTGACAGCGGATCGGCTGTCTACCGCTACACCAATGGCCTCATTCGCTGGTACCCAAGTGAAGAGATCGCGTGGTCGTGGGACGCGAGCTGGAAGAGCGCGATCGTCGTGGACTGCAAGTACCTCCAAAAGGGTCCTAGCCTCGACTTGAAGCTTCCGTCGCCGTTTGGATACCCCGAAGGCCAAGCGATCAAGTGCAAACCGACCACGGACGTGACCTTCCGTCTCTCGAGCGGCCAGATGCGCTGGTACCCGAGTCAAGCGATCGCGACATCGTGGGACCCGTACTGGCGCACTGCTGTCGCTGTCGACTGCACGAACCTGACGCGCGGTGACGACATGAAGTTCAAGCAACCGCTGATCGTCGAGGGCCAGCCAGTGAAGTGCGACGACAGCTCGATGATTTTCCGCTACGTAAACGGCTCGATCCGGTGGTACCCGAGTCCAGAGATCGCGTATTCGTGGGACCAGAAGTACATGTACCCGACGTTCGTGGACTGCTCCGTGCTCTCGCGCGGTTTGGACATGAAGCTACGCGTCGTCGGCGGCTGGAAGCAGCTTGATGGCAACATGGTGCAGCTCTCGTTCGACGGCACGCAGCTCTGCGGCGTGAACCGAGGCGGCGACGCGTGGTGTGCGAACCAGAACCTCCGCGGTGAGGGCGTGACGACGTGGCGCCGCCTGCCAGGCACGTTCATGCAAGTCGTGGTGTACGGTGACGTGCTGTACGGCATCGACATGGGCAACAAGCTGTACGTTGGCTCGGCGATCACTAGTGACCCGGCGTGGACGCTCCTCCCAGGCTCGTTCAAGCACATCAGCACGGACAACAAGCAGCTCTGCGGCGTGACCCCGACGAACGCGGTTCAGTGCGCGGACTCGAACATCCGCACTGCGCCGAACTGGCGCTTGATCGCCGATGGCTTCAGCCAAGTGGAGCTCGTGAACGGTCGGATGTTTGGCGTTCGCGAGGAGATTGGTCTCTTCGCTGGCCGCGCGTACGGCGAACCGCAGTGGGTCTACCTGCGCAGTCCGATGCGCCAGATGTCGTTCGACGGCGTGCGCGTCTGCGGCACGAGCAACGGGCAGGTCAAGTGCGCGTCGAACGGACTCTCCGCTGGACCGCAGTGGTCGGCGTCGCTCGGCACGATGTACTCGGTCGTTGTGAACGCTGGCGACATGTACGGCGTCAGCACGGCGGGCGAGGTCTTCTACCGCGCAGTCGAGTAAGCGTGCGCGCGCGTGTGTGTGTGTGTGTGCTTGAACGGCCACGACGACTCGACTCGGCTCGGATTGAGCGAGCAATGGCGAGGCGAGCAAGCGAGAGCGGCAGTGGACTGAGGAGTGACCAAGGTCATGAGGCCACTGATACGCATCCACGCGGACGGTGCCGAACGGAGAGAATCTGTAGGCACTGAGAAGCATCATTACCAAGTAATGAATGAATACATATCCGTTGCATTGCACTCTTCTTGGTCCTTGGTCTCGTGCTCGCGCTCCTCTGCTCGTTCAGATGCGACGGCATATCCGGTGCCGCTTCGTGTAGAAGATCGGCGCACGCAACGCAGCGTCCATACAACCGCCGAGCGCGATATTTCCGAGGGAAATGGTGGGAGAGAACGGCGAGATCTCGCACATTTGCTTTTCGCCGCACCAGCACAGACGACGACCGACCGACCGATTGATCACAGCGACGACGACAAACGCGATGGAGAACTTCAAAGTGATGGCGAACCGCGCTGGCAACACGCTCTACTCGGCCGGCGCGTCGGTCGCGACAGTCGGGAAAGAGAAGGGCATGCAAGCGTTCCACGCCGCGTCCGAGGTGGCGGCGGTCGGAAAGGAACGCGTCAAGGGCACGCACTACTTCCAGTCCGCGTCGATCGCTGCGACTGTAGGAAAGGAGAAGGTCAAGAGCACACAGGCGTTCCAGGCCGCGTCGTCCGCAGCGTCGTCGGCGGCGACAGTCGGGAAAGAGAAGGCAACGACTGCTGCGTCGGTGGCTGCGTCCGCCGCGAACGCCGGCAAGCTCAAGGCTGCTGCGGCGCTCGTGGTCGCGAAGAACCGGCTGCGCCGCACGAGCGCGGCTGGAAGTCCACCAGACACGGAGGCTGCAGCGCTCCCGTCAACCGAGAAGGAGTTCTACAAGTACGAGATGACGGACGAAGAGAAGCGCAAGAAGCGCGCTCAGGCGCGGCGACGAGCCGAGAAGAACGCGTCAGGCGTTGGCGCGTCGAGCGAGCGCACTGGTCGCTCCGAGAGCAGCGCGGGCTCGCGCTCTGGACGCAGCCAGAGCAGCACGCGGTCCGAGAGCCGCCGCGAAGGCAACAGCCGCTCGGCGCGCAGCCAGAGCCGATCTCGACCTGGCAGCAGCCGCTCGCAGGAGGTCGCGCTGTAGCTGTCGGACTGCGTCTGTGTGTCTGAATGTATAGGCGAGGTTGCTCCTTCATGATCGCTCAAAGGGCCAATGACGTGGATCCAGTCCGCCACAGAGAGAGACAGTTGCCTGGTGGCGTTCATGTGTCTGTCTGTCGTGTCTGGACAAGCGGGTGTCTATTGTGGTGGACTCTCACGACTGACTGACGGCCTCACTCGCTCGCGCCTCCTACAAGTTGCTCTTGCTGGTGCTGCTGCTGCTGCTGCCGACGCTTCGGCGCTTGTAGAAGAGAATGTACGCGGCGTTGCTCTTGACCTGCGACGGCATCGCTGGCGACACGTGGCTGTCGTCGAACGAGTACCAGCCCGGGAAGCGCTCGCCGTTGCCGTTCTGCCAGCTCTTGGCGAACGCCGTGTAGTGCCCAAAGCCCATGCTGCCGTAGTGGTTGCTCACAGCGAAGAGGTCGTACGTGAGGTGGTCGCTCGCCGCCGCGGTCTCGAGACAGTACTTGGTCATGTCGAGGCCCTCGAGCGGAAAGTCGACAAAGACGTCGAGCTTGTCGCGCAGGATCTCGTTCCGGTACTCGAAGCGCTTGAGCGAGAGGATGAGCACGTCCGGGAGCTTCCAGATCTCCATCGTCTTGCGCGCCTGCCGGTGCTCCTTGCACTGCGAGCAGTACCAGAGGTTCGCCTGGTCGAGCGTCTCGGTCTTCGTGAAGTTCCGGAAGCAGTCGTCGAGCGAGATGCCGTCGTGCGCACTCTGCTCGCTCGCCTCCTTCGCCTGCATGCTCACGTGGTTCACGACAGTCTCGGACTCTGAGCGAGGCGCAGCTGACGACGCCAGGAGCGCAGGCGACCAGGCGAGCGTGACGAACACCAGGTCGTCGCCCTCGTCGTCCGCCTGCAGCATCGCAAAGTCCACGAACCGCGCGTTCTTGTCCGCAGGGATTGGTTCACGGCGCAGGAACGCGCCATCGCGGTCGCTCAAGTACACGCATGGCGCTAGCACGCCTGGAGGGACCTTCGCGTCCGGAGTCTGCGCCATGCATCACATCCATTGTGAGCACGCAAGCCCATGGCTAGCGCACGTCACATCGCCAAAGGCAGCCATCGTACCTTTGCCACGTGAGCAGCGAGCAGCTCGGACCACATCTCCAGCATCCTATACAGCACAAAATGCCGCGTGAGTGTGAGACGCCTTGCTACCACCACTCGCGACAGAGCAAAGCGCGCATGAGCAGCACACGCACTCGAGACACGTCGTGCTCGTGGTGAACGTGAACAAGAGCGGATCGCCCGTGAGCGCCGAGTCCACACGGTGGTAGAGGAACCCGTAGCGAACCGGCAGCGTCTCGGTCTCGTCTTGCGCTGATGCCGGCGTATCCACCTGGTACATCAGAATCCGATCTTCATCTCGCAGACGCGCCAGACGCTCCGTGTCCCTACAGTCCAATGCGCGAGTGCGAAAGCATTCCCCACCAGCAAGCATCGCATCAACATCAAACAGCACAGACGCGGCGACCACCAGTACCACGAACGAGTGCAGCACAGTCCAGAGCGATCCGTACCCGATCACGCGGTACGTCATGGACTGGTAGATGTCGGCAGCAAGGAGACTCGAGACCGCGACGCCCGCGAGCTTGCTCAGCGCTTTCTTGAGCCCCAGCACACTCCCGCGCTTCGAGACCTCGAGCCAGTACCGCGTCATGCGGCCACCCGTGCGCGGCGACGGCACGAAGATGACCTCCATCTTCCGGTTCTGCTGCATCGGGAGCTCGAGCTGCACGCAATTGAACGGGTCGAACGTGATTGAGACCTTGGCGCAGATCGGACACACAACCGTGGACTTGAACTGCCCCTGTATGTGGTCCACGAAGATGCTGTCGTTGCGCAGGAGGTGGCGCGTCCACGCCTCTTTCGCGACCACGGCGTCGTCCATCTTCCCGTCCGACTCCTTCACCTCCACATACGGCTTCTGCTTCACGCGGTTGAGGTCTTCGTGGAGACCGTCAAGAAGGTACGCGAGCAGCTCTTGCGAGTCGTGCTGCTGGAAGCCGGAGAACTGTGGCGCGAACCGCCCGATCGCGCGCTTCAAGCCCACGGGCGCGGTGCTCGGCGACGTGCCAAACCAGAGTTCTTTCAAGTGCGCGTCGTACTCGAGCGCCAAGTTCCCGCCCGTGCCGAGCGGGTTGTCTTTGTTCAAGTCCTTCTGGTACTGATTGCTCAGGAAGTAGCTCGTGAGCAGCTCCACGTGGCTCAGACACTGGAGCGCCGAGTTCATGAAGCACGTGTTGCCGAGGTTGCGCAGCCCCATCTTGCCACGACGCTCCTCAGCCGAGCTCTCCTGGACAATTGTCTCTTTGCCCGCGCTCGTAGTCGCCGCCTTGCAGATCGCCTTGTGGTACTTCCAGTGCGACGTCTGACACGCCGCGCCGCAGTACCAAATGAGCTGGCAGTTGCCGCAGCGCTTAAGCGACCCGGTCGTCGATCGACACGCGCCGCAGATCTTTGGCACGAGTGACGACGCGGCCACTGGACGGCGGGCCACCGACGACTTTGCGTTCGGCGATACAGTCGTCGCAGGTGTTAGCGCACCTGACGCTGCAGTCGAGACCGACAGCTTGTTAGTCGACGCCTTGAGTTCCTCGGCTTCTGCGTCCGCTTGCTCCTGCTTTGCATCGAACGACGTCAAAACCAGATCAACACACTCAACTCAATGGCACACGAGCAGCGCCACACTCAATCAGTCCACACACGCGAGACGCACCGGGTACACTTGCACTTGGTTGAACGCGTTCCCGAGCGTCGGGTCACCGACCTGCACGACAAAGCGCGCGATCGTCGGACCTCCGCCGTACCAGCAAAGCAGCGCGTCCCACACCTCTTTCGGCAGCAGCACGTAGTGGTAGTTCTCCTTGAGCTGCGGTCGCAGTGGACCGCCCATGAGCTCGTCGAGCTTGGCGTCTGGCGACACATGCAGCAGCGGCAGGTTCGTGATCTTGCTCGGCGCGCCGTCAGCGAGTTTGCTGGTAGACGATGACGATGGCGCAGATTCCCCTCTTCTGTCGTCTTTGCGATCGTAGTCGACGAACTGGCACCAGCGCTCCCACCACTTTGCCGAGACGACGAAGCGCTTGTCACCCACTTGCAGGCCCTAGCGAAGGCAGCGCGCATCCACAGAGCAGACATCAGAACACCACACACAGCAGATCAGACAAACACAGTTTCACAGAGGAGCTGTGCTCTCCGACGCGATGCAGTACCTGCTGATCCGCTTGCTTCATGAGTTGCTTGACAATCGCACGCTGCTTGGATCGCTCCAACGGTTTGCTCGAGCGCGGCTCGACGCCAACTGGGGCGCCGTTCGCAAGCTGGACTCCGCTCCGGATGACAGGCGACTTGGTGCCATTGCCTGCAGCTCCGTTGAGCGCTACTGCCGCAGCCGAAGAGTCCTGTCCAGCAGCAGAAGCAACACCATTTGCACTGGCTGGACCGGAGCCATTCGGCTGCTGCTTCTTGTGCGCCTTTTTCGCCCCCTTCTTCTTGCCCTATGAGGACGCGCACGGGCGCCGCTAGTGTTAGCGTGCATAGCGCCATCCGTCGACCAGAACATGCGCTGTTCGCGAGCACAGATGTCGGCGAGCGCACCTTGGCCATGACGATACGCTGGTGCTGCGATGGATCTCTCTGCTCGCTTGATGCTCACTCGCTTGTTGCGCCACGCAACCGCTGCAGTACAACGTCACTCCTCTAAAGTACGTTTGGTACTTTAGAGGAGTGACGCTCAAGTACGAATCCGCTCAAGTACACCAAATTAGTGGGTTTGGGCATCTTCATTTGTTTCTTTGGGCACAAAATATATTACAAATATAGGACGCTGGCCAACACTGTAGACAGGTCAAAAAGGCGGATACTATGTTACAAGAGTACAAGATAAATCTTGATCGTCAGTACAATGTCAATCGTCTAAAGTACGTCCGAAACAGCATTTGTATGATTGTCGAACGCAATGTCATACAAATATATTCTTTTGCTTAGACTGACGTTTTGAGAAAAGAAAGCATACATTTGATAACATTTGGATATCGTCAAAAGAGTCGTTGTAATGGACAATATACAGGATGTAATGGACAATATATCCTCTGAAAGGTTTGCTGGGGTCCAAACTGCGATCTACGCTTACCAAATCAACACCATCCAAACAAAACAAACCGCTCGCGCAGCGCTCGGCTAGTCTATATGCATAGGTTAACAGGTGGTGTTCGTCACACTCAAAAGGTGACACTAATTTGTGACTATTTAGTGACTTAGTGACATTGTATATTTGTAAATTGGTCAACTGATGTGGCTATATGTCTATTATCCGGCGGATATTCAGCCGGATCTCTGCGGGCATCCTGAAGGCGCCCACGACAGTACGGAGCGCCGCCGGAGCGCAGCGAAGGTTGGTGCCTCCGCCTTGAGTGGAGCGTTTGAAGGTTGCGCACAGTATCCCCCTCGGCTTTGGCCCGTCGAAAACTGGCGCTACAGCCTTGTGGATCTCAAGAGTCGAATCTCTACTGGATTTTGTTGACATCTTGCTTGGCGGTTTAAGAACCAAATGGTTTAAAAAAGAGGGAGTCGCCCATTCGTTACTGACGTTTGACCAGTCTCTGTAGGTTATGTGTACCACGTGCATGAAGGTCAAAGCTACAGCTTATTTCAGATCGTGTGTGCGTGTGTGCGTGGGTGCGTGTTCGTGTGCATGTGAGAGGGCCGCCAAGGGGCGGCAAGTCGCTGCGACCCTCCACCATCCACTTTCCGACTCGCCGCCGACCACCAAGAGCACTTTGAGCCGCCGACCGCCAAGAGCTCTTTGAGCCGCCTGCCAGCTCCAGCCCCAGCACTCGCTCACAGGACAGCAATGAGCGGTGTGCCGTACGCGTCTGTGCCGCAGACGCTCACCGAGGTGGGCGGTCTCGTGATGCGCCAGAAGACGCAGAAGGGCGAGGTCGTGGCGCAGATGCTCGGCATCCCGTTCGAGTCGAGCAACAAGTACAAAGTGCATCTGCTGCCAGCGAACAAGGTCGTGAAGAACCAGCCGCACGACCAGGACGGCTGGGAGCCGACGGCCGACGACCTCGACCAGCTCGACACATTCCTGTTCGCGCAGGAGGAGAGCAGCTGCTTCTCGCGCATCTGCCTCACGTTCCTCGGCTGCGGAAACCTGCGGCCGCTGCAGCTGCACATCAGCGTGCACGGGAGCACGGGCGACGCGTACGTCGTGGATCGGCCGTTCCTGCTCGGCGGCTGCTGCTGCTGTCCGCTCGAAATGACGCTCAATGCAGTCGGCGAGGGCCAGCCAGTCCGCATCGGCCGCGTGCGCGAAGACTTCTCGCCGTACTTCTCCAAGTGCCTCTCGGCGTGCTGCCTCGCGACGACGTACACGGATATTGAGCGCGCACTGCCGGACGGGACGTTCGAGAAGAAGTACTCGTTGCGCACGAACGTGAGCTGCTGCGGCCGCGTGAACAACTGCTGCGGCGCCACGTGCTTCAAGAACGACGCCGTGTACGACATCCTCGACGCCAAGGGCGACGTCGCGGCGCACTTGCAAATGACGTACGCCAAGAGCAAGGGCCTCGGCGCGTGCTGCCGTATGGGCCTCGCGTTCAACAACTACATCTTGGAGTTCCCGCGCGACTCGACGGCCGAGGACCGCATGCTTCTGCTCACGGCGCTCTTTCAGGTCGAGTACCAGCTCTTCGAGCGCTCTGGGAGCGAATAGGTGCGAGTGCTTGCGCTGTGTATATGACGCACTGATGCACTAGGACGTCCTCATCAGCGCTATATGAATTCATCTTGACCACCACCACGCTCGTACGTGTTGACAGAGTCTTGTTGCCGCACTGAACCTCCAAGACAGAGCGCGGCACTGCGACACATCAAACTAACGAACGGCAGCAACGCGCGTGGTGGTCGCATTTACTTCGTATAATGATCAATTGATGAGTCTGATGGCTTGGATTAGCGCCGCTTGGACTGGGGACTGCTGCCTTTCGAGGCGCCTGAAGAGGATGCAGGCGCAGGCGCGCCATTTCGCTTCGACACCTGCAGAAAGCGCTTGATCAGGAGCGTGTGGCTCCGCTGCGGCGTGTACTTGGCCGTCCCGACGCCCTTGCTCTCTGTGCTCGAAGCCGACATCGTCGAACTCGCTGCGACGCTCTCTGTGTACTTGGACGCGTGCCCACTCGCGCGGCTCTCTTCATCCACGTCGCGTGGCGTCCGTCGCGCGTACTCTTCATGTTGTTGTCGACGTCGCTCGCGCCGCTTTGCGCGGATCAAGTCCATGCTGCTCATCGTCTCGCCGTCTTCGAGGATCTCGTCGGCTTCGAACTCGGCGATGAAGTGTCCTGCGCCAGCAGCTCTCGGCGGTGTCGGACAACGAGGCGATGAGACTTTTACAGCCACGCGTGGCGACATGGGCGGCCGCGCAGGCGAGGGGCGGGATGGCGTCGTTGGTGTGCGCGCAGCCGAGTGCGTGAGCGAATCTGCAGTCGGGCCGCGCTTCTCGCAGCCCCCTCCCGACGCAACGCGGAGCTTTCGCGGACTCGGTCGAGCAACGTCGCCGATCCACCGCGACGGCGACGTCGAGAGCGACTCGATGCTCTTTCGGCTCTCGGGTGGCTCAGCTGAGAGTGACGCGCGGATGTTCAAAGACGTCGATGACGCTGGGCGAGGCGATCTCGGCGTCGACGGTCGACTCGTTGCGGGTGCGACCGCTGACGATGCAGGACGTGTTGGTTCAACTCCACTACCCCGGTAGTTGCTCTCGTTCGCTTCATCGTGGAGCGTCGGAGCCTCGGCGCTGTCGTCCAAGTCGCTGAACGACGTGGTTGTGTAGTGTCCTTTCGTGTACCGCCTGCTCTCGTCAAACCTGGGGAGCATGAGCAAGCCGTTCTTCGTGCGCTTGACGTACTCGAGCCGCTCGCGCTGCTTCTGCTTGTGGAAGTTCTGCGAGTGGGACCAGTAGTCCCCGTCGCCTGTGTAGTCGGGCGGAAGTATCCGCATGCAGAACTCCTGAAGGTCAATGTCATTGCTGTTGTTCGTGTCGTAGCGCTGGAAAAGTCCTTGGCACTGCGCCGGGGTGAGGCGGAAGCCGAGCGTCAGAAGCCGGTCGCGGAACTCGTCGATCGTCACGTGGTTTGTCTTCTTGAAGATCTTGTACGCCTGGCGGAAGATGTCCGAGCTCTTGGACGTCGCTTGCTGGATCTTATCGCGGATCTTCTTCTCGATCTCGTCGAGACTCCAGCTCTCCATCTCGATCTCGGTCATGTACTGGTCCGGTCGCTGCTTCGCCTCGAGCTTCTTCTGCTGCTCTGCGATGCGGTGGAGCTCGTCGGCTGCAGCGACCCACTGCGAGCCAGTGTAGTCCGGAGGGAGCACGCCGTGGATGAACTCGTCCAGGTCAATGTCGCCGCTGCCGTTCGCGTCGAATCGATTGAACAGCGCGTCAGACTGGGACCGGTCGAGCGCGAGGCCGATCTTCTCGAGCGCGGCGTGGAACTCGTCCGGTTTGATGCCGTTCACCTTCTTGAATATCCGGAACGCCTGGCGGAAGCAGTCGGACGACCGAGACGTGCGCTGCTCGATCTTCGAACGCAGCATCTGCTCGATCTCGGCGATGGTCCAGGAGCTCTGCACCGACTGCACCGCCATTGAGTAGAGCGTGCGGCGAGACTCATCGAGGCGCTGGCGGTCTTTCACAGACGTCCAGAGCTTCGAGGGGCAGTCGTCGAGCATGACGCCTTGGACAAACTCGTTCAGGTCGAGGTCGCCGCTCTTATCAAAGTCAAAGAGCGCAAAGAGCTCGTGCACTTGCTTGTCCGTGAGCTTCATCCCGAGCCTCCCCATCGCGATGTTGAACTCCAGAGGCGTGATCCCCGACGACTTCTGGAAGATCTTGTACGCCTGGCGGAACCGGTCGGTCTCCTTCGACGTGTGCTGCTCCAGCTTCTCGCGCAGTCGTGCTAGGATCTGGTCCGTCGTGAGCGCCGAGCCGGCTTCGACTTCAAAGTCCGTGTATTCGTTCCGGTGGCTCGACGACGGCGTGATGACGTCGCTCTCTTGTTCCTGTTTGCTGAAGATCGCTGCCGTGAACTCCGAGAGCTCAATCGTGCCGTTGCCGTCCAAGTCGAAGCGGTTGAAGAGCGCGCGACACTTGGCGGGCGACAAGTGGATCTGCAAGAGCTCGAGGTGGTGGTAGAACTCGCTGAACGTGATGCCCTCCGACTTGGTGAAGATCCGAAAGGCTTGCCGGAACCGATCGGTCCCCTTTGATGTCCTCTCCTCGAGCTTCTGCGAGATGCACCGCTCGATCTCGTCGAGCGACATGTGCTCGTAGATGAGCGCAGTACCGTCAACATTCAGAGCGCGCGGACTGCGCAGCGATGTAATGATGTGGTGGTGCAAGAGGCGCTCACCGGCGGCGCCGCTGCCTCCGCTGGTGGGGACAAGAGGGTTTGCTTGGCGCGGGCTCGCAGCTCCATTGATCGAACCGCTCGTTGGAGGTCGCTTGCGTGGACTGCGCTGGAGAGCTCAGTCGCAGACCAAGACTCGCAGACGTCGGTCGCGCCGCTTTGACGCCTTGCGGAACGTCGCTGCTCGCACTCGGTCGCTCCGGAGGCTTCGCCACGTTGGTTGGTGGTGATTGAGGCCCACTCACCGTAGCCGGCATCTCAACGAACTGCGCTGGTACCTCAAAGTTGAAGCGACCAGGCGGCAAGAAGACACGCCGCGCGAACGTGGCGTAGTTGATCTCGCCGAGATCCTCTTGGTCGATTCGCCCGAAGAGCTCCATGCAGAGCACACGCGAGGCACTGAGTCCGAGCTTCGTGACCTTGTGGTGGAACGCCTCGGACGTGATCGTGTTCGTCGTCGTGAAGAAGCGGAACGCCTGCTGCGAGTAGTTGTCGTACAGGTTCGTCGTCGCGAGGCTCGGGTCGAGCGAGCAGAACGTCGCGTGGATGCACTTGCGCAGCTCGCGCATGAGCACGTCGACCGAAGTGATCGTCTTGGAGATCGCAGCGACCGACTCGCGGTCGGGACTCGACGCCACGCTGCTCGCACGGCCCGATGGCTTCCCGACTAGTTTCGTTCGGCGCGGTCGCGCGCGGTTGAGCGCGTACATGGAGCCGCGAAGCGAGAGTCCGCGCACACTACGTCTCTCCATGGCGGCGGAATCGGAAGAGGCGGCGGCGAAGGAGCTCGCTTGCACGCGTCGAGGTCGCTTTCGAGTGCACGGGCGTAGGAGGTAGTGGGAGGGAACGGCGAGTCGAGAAGCGGGAGGGTGTGTGTTTAGACGTGGCGCATTCACGAGCGTGACCACGACCCGCGCTGCATCGATCTATCGCGCACGCAACGACAAATGAGCAACTCGCGAGCGCTCTCGTGAAGCATCAGACGCCAGCAGACGCGCGAGCCTGGTGGACCAGATTTGTCGGTTTTGCTCTACGAATAGGTCCGAAAGTGTGTCTCGCATCGGTCTCGAAGCCGTCGAGCCTGAACCTCGTGGCCAGGCGGCGGTCGTCGTCGCACGCTTTCGCAGTGATCTGACGCCAGGAGTCCGTGCCCTCTATCCGACAACGCAATGACCTCATGCGCTATGCCGATGCGTACGTGACTCGCACGACCGCGCGAATGTTGGAGCGGCAGTCGCTCTCTTCCCACACCACGTCGGCGCAGAAGACGCCTTCGGACCGCACGACGTCGAGAAAGTGCTGCACGCTGCCGCCCGTGCCAAAGTAGTACTTCTTGGCCGCCACGAGCGCCATGGACGTCGGGCTCCGGCGCAAGTGCCGCTTGATCATCTGCTCGTCAAACACGCCGCAAACAGAGCGACGAGCAGTGGAGTGAGATGAACTGGGCAGTCGCGGGGCAGGATTGACGGCGCAATGCGTCACGACCGCACCTCGTTCAGCTCGATCGTGACTGCCTCCGTGTAGATCGTCTCTGCTGTGAGGATGAGATCGTACTGCATCTGCTCCGGACTCTGCGCTTCCACTTGCTCCATGTACGTCGACACGCTCGCCCATGCACCGGCGTAGAACGACGCTCTTGCGAACGCACTCGCATCGTCCATGACGTTCCGCAGGACGTTGGGACACGTCGTGAGCTCGAGCACTTCCTTGTTGTAGTCCATGAACGCCACGTGTTCAGCACCTGTGCACGATTCACGCCTCCCGTCCAGTCAGCTCGCCATTCACAACACAAGTCGCACGACGCAGCTCATGACGCGCACCTCGCTGGAGCGCGTGGATGCCTGGGATGCCGTGTCCGCACCCGAGCTCCATGACCTTGCGCGGCATCTGGAACGGCGACGCGCGGTCTCGCAGCAACAGCTCGACGTACTTGACCAAGTCGAGCGAGCACTCCCAGAGCTTGAAGCCACCCTCGTACACGCCCGCTTCGAGGTCGGACGTCGACAGGATCGAGCGGATCGTGCCTGTCTGCGCGAGGAACGTCGGGTCTGTCGTGTTCACAAGCTCGAACTCCACTGCCGGCGCATCTGCTTGAATCGGCACTTGCACGCGCGAGAACGAGCTCGCGCCAGTCGCTGAGCGCGGTGACCACTTAAAGCGCTCGCCGTGGCGCGTGTGATGCGTCGTCTGAGCAGTCGTGGCTGCAATCAAAGCAGGCGCAGATGGTGCATCTGCCGCCGCTGCTGCTGCTGCGCTGTCGTCGACAGCAAAGTTGAACGAGAACGATGCCATCTGTGCGAGTGCTTGGTGGTGCTGCTGATGGTCAACGGTAGTGTGCGGATGGATGTTCGCGAACGCCTATAGAGATAAACCTAAGGAAATCGCACTAATCCTCGATTTCCGCACTACCGACAATTTCGAGAACAATCGACATCGTGAAACCAAGTCGCAGTCGTTGACAAACACTGCAACAACATGGCGGACGAGCATGAGCATGAGCTCCCGCATGAGCACGGGCAGCGAGAGGACCATGAGCAGCGCAGCAATCGCGACACCAATGGCGACGTGAGCGCAATGATGAACGTCGACTCTGGCGGCGGTGACGACGACGACGATGACGACGAAGACGACAGCGACGCAAGTCACGACGCCGACAACGACGATGACAACGACGATGACGACGAGTCGCAGCCGCGCGTGAGCAGGATACTACGCAGTAGCGATGACTTGCTGCATCCACTCGAAGCAAAAGTGCAGCAGCTCGCACTCGACGTCACAGCTGCCGAGCCGCCGCTGCTCGACGACGAACTTGAAGCGAAACTCAACGCGTACGTTCTGTTCAAGTGGCTCGAGCGCTGGCGTTGGCATCGCGTGTCATTGACTGCTGCTTGCTACGTGCACGTGCGCAGGATCGCAGAGACGCTCGAAGACGTCGAGACGCGGTTCCGCAAAGAGCGGACATCGCCGTACAGGCGCGAAGGTGCGGCCTTGTGGCGCCTCTTGCGCATGAACGTGCGCGTCGCCGGCTCTTCGTACGAGAACGCCGCACTCACAGCGTTTGCCTCTCGTCTGAGCGTCTGCCACAGGCCACTTGATTGGGAACCTGCTCCAGATCTTGGATGAGAACCACGACTTCTACCCAACGGTACGCGCTCAGTCGTGCCCACTGCGTCCCGTCCGGTCATCTGGCACTTGCGATCCTCGTCTCGCACGCACTCACAGCAAGCGCCGGCGCTTCATGTTTCTGCTGCTGCCACTAGATCGAAGGCAAGCTGACTGAAGTGACTGCGAGCCGCGTGAAAGCCGCGATCTGCCGCGTGCTCCTCGCGACTGTACCCGTGCACAGCCGCTTCATCATCCGCCTGCTCTACGACGAGGACATGCTCGAGCGCATGTGCGAGTACGCGAGCGACGTCGACCCGCACCTGCGCTGCTACGCCACGGGTTTGCTCGCGGTCGGATTGCGCGACCGGTCGATCGCCGACATCGTCGTGAACAAAGACACGCCGATCAAACTGCTGAAGCGCGCTCGCCTGTACGCTTCCAAGCTCGAGCGCGAGCGCCACTTGGCGGTCAAGTACATGCAGGAGCACGTGCGCAACAGCGCTGCGCGACAGAAGCGCGGCGCTGCAGGCATGAGCAGCAGCCAGAGCAAAGCGTCGGGAGGCGCGACCAGCAGTTCGCAGAAAGCCTTCGTCGGTCTAAAGCGCAAGCACTCGGAGAGCAACGTGCGCACACCGAGCGCTGCGACGGACGGGGGTATTGTGAACGCCGACATTGGCAGTGGCGTGGACGTGGACGTTTGCAGTAGCGTGGACGTGGACGAATGCGAGGAGCCGCGTGCGAGTGCTCTAGTGCCACTGCGCCATCCAGAGGATGCTGGTGACACTGTAGACGACACAGAGCGCGACGAGACAGCAGCAACGGACCCGCCTCGCCACGAAGAAGACCTGAAGCGTCTCGTGCTGCTTGAGCTGCTCCATACGCTCGACTGCATCGGGTCCATGGGCGAGTACCTCGAGCTCTTTGGCCCGGCGCATCGAGAAGACATCATCGGGACGATCATCACGTTCCTCCACAGCAAGAACCCGACCGTGCTCTCGCACACGATGAAGCTCACGTCCCACTTCCTCGCGCACAAGAAGTTCTCGTTCTCGTTCATCGAAGCCGGCGGCGTCGAGCTCGTCTTCGCGGCCACCAAGTTCCAGCAAGCCGCAGGGCAGATCGGACAGCTCGACCGGAGCCTCTCGATGTGTCTCCACGGCTTCGCGTCGTCGTCGACAGTGGTCGAGAAGATCCTGACGCTCGACCCCGAGAGCCTCCTGTCCGTCGCGTTCAGCCTGCTCTCGAGTCCGAACGACCGCGCGCGGCAAAACGCTGTCGTGTTCTTCGGCCTCACGCTGCCGTTCAAGGCGATCCTCGACTACTTTGAGAAGCACAACGGTCTCTACACACTCCTGAACATCATCCGCGCTGGCAACAACCCCAAGTCCGCGGCACAGCGCCAGCTCTCGCACGATGCGTGTCTGTGCTTGCGCCAGTACTTGCGCGCGCACTTGGCGCTTGTGGTGCATCGTCTACGTCGACGTCTCGCGCAAGGGATCCATCACTCAGCGAACCGCTCAAGCGCAGCAGCAGCGGCAACGACAGCACTCTCAACTGCAGCAGCGACGCGCCTCCCAGCGCGCGTGCCGAAGCTCTCGTGGCTCAAGCCCATGGACGTGGACGACAAGGCGCACGAGCAGAACTTGGTGTTCTACGAAAAGTACCGCTTCAGCGTCGCGGCAGCGAATGGTGTATGGTCCGCGGCGTCAGGGCCGGGTGGAAGCATGTGGACGCCAGCTGCGAAGCTCTTGCACCTTCGCGGGATCCTCGTCATGCTCGAAGTCGCGGCGATGATGTGCGCGTACATCCAGAACGCTGACCCTGAAGACAGCTCGTCAGCGACGCGCATCTGGTCGGTCGAGCGCGCACAGTTCTGTCTCGAGTCGCTGCGCGTGCTCACGCTCGTAGTGCCTTCACTGGCGTCCGAAGTATGTGCGACCGAGACTTCGGTGGACGACGGCAGCGCGGCGAAGCGTCCAGGGATCACGCTCTTGCTCGAACTCGCGATGAGCACAAACGCGCGCGACTCGGACCTCGTGCGCGACGCGCTGCGCGTGCTGTGCAACTGCGTGTCGCCGCCACATGGCGAGGACTGCTGGCAGCATCCGTACAAAGACATTCGGCAGTTCACGCTCACGGCGCGGAGCATGCGCAGTCAGAGCGAGCAGCGCGATCCGTACAGCCCAGCGTCCGCTGCGCCAGGTGCAGTCGACGCGAGCGACGCGCCAACGGAGAATGCGCTCAACTGCTGTGCGCGATCGAAGGACGATCGTGTGTTGCGTCCAGTGCGGAAGCTCGCGCGCGAGAAGAACGCGATCAAAGTGTGCGTCCAGCTGCTGCGGTACAAGCGGTCGGTCCAGAACGCAGACGCGATCCGATTGCTTGCGACGCGTGCGCTACTCGGACTGTCGCGCGACAAGCAGATCGCGCAGATCTTGGAGAAGATGCAGATCGGGCAGCTGCTCTCGGACCTGATCCGGCACGAGCCGGTGCTCGAAGAGAACGCGGACCTGCACGTGCGCTTCCGCGAGTCGGCGCTCGACCTGATCTCGCAGGTCACGCACCGCGCGCCGAGCGCCGTGATCAACGAGGCGACCGATCCGACAGTGCGCAAGATCGAGAAAGCGAGCATCGTCGCGCAGACCAAGATCTCGTACGACGACGACGAGCTGCTGCGACTCATTCACGACCACCTTGTGACGAAAGGGCTCGTAAACGCTGCATCTGCGCTCGTAGATGAAGCAAGACTCGCGCGCGACGCAGTTGGAAAAGCAAGTCCGTCGTCGTCTGCGCTCCCACGAGTCGACGGAGCTGTGTCGATGCAGTCGCCGCGGACGCTGAAGAGCCGAAGTGACGTGTTCTCGTTTGCCGCAGTGGCAAAGGCGTGCAGCGGACCGAGCGCAGATGAACTCCGCCGACCGACAAAGATGGCGCGCATGGCAGCAGACCCAGAGCTCAAGAAACACGCGAGTGGCGCGTTGGCAGCTGGGGCAGACGCACCACCAGCCCTCTCCACCCGAACGTCCAAAGTGTCGATGATGCCTAGCGCAGCAGCAGTGGCGCTCTCAACGCCAGGGCAGCGACGAAAGCGCATCCAGCGAGCGCTCGCGAGTGCCAACTTCTTTGATCCGAAAGACCCGGCGCTCAAGACGTCGTCGCCGCGCTGGCCAAGCGACCACATGAGCGCAGCAACGCCGCCGAAGAGCATGAGCAGCAGCAATGCTCGCCCGAGTGTCCACGGCGTTTCGCTGCAGCTTGGTGGCGGCCACGAGAAGCAAGCGAGCCAGCTGGACGCGATCATCACGCACTACTTGCGCGAACAGCACCGGCAGTGCGCGAACCCTGTGGCAACGATCCCGCCGTTCAAGCTCCTTGGAAATGACGCGGTGCACCACTGCCCGGACCCGCCCGCCTCTTCGACGTCGAGTCTGAGCATCTGCACACGGCTGCTGAACCGCGACCGTGTGGGTGTTCGCAGTGGTGCGCGCGCGTTTGCGAGCCCGTACGCCGACGCGGGCGTGAATCGGTACGTCTTTAGTCGCTATCGACCGTACCGAACACTTGCTGCGCACGAGGGCGAGGACTGGGGAGGCGTGAGTGTCGCACGGTTCTTTGGGAAAGACCAGCGCGATGTGCTCATGGGGAGCCACGAAGGCGAGCTGCGGCTCGTGAACATCGATGCGGATAGTGTGGTCGAGCAGTGGACGTGCCACGCCGAGTCGAGCGCGATCGTCGCGCTGGAGACGAACGAGAGCACGCAAATGGGGACGCAGAACCGGTTGCTGCTCACTGGCTCCGCAGCGCTCTCGGCCTTTGGCACGACAGAAATCGCGCTGTGGGACGTGAACAACATGGCAACAGCGCGGTGGCGCTTCGATGCCGCGATCAGTCCTCAGTTCAGCCACTACGGCG
This sequence comes from Globisporangium parvum, assembly GCA_023333885.1. Taxonomy (NCBI): domain Eukaryota; phylum Oomycota; class Peronosporomycetes; order Pythiales; family Pythiaceae; genus Globisporangium; species Globisporangium parvum. The sequence continues at coordinate 26,144 of JAASFT010000236.1, forward strand.
ACCGCGTCGTCGCGCTGGACGGACGCGACATCGGCCTCGAGGACGAGCTCGACGGTCGGCGCGCCGTGAAAGGCGCCGTCGTGCTCGACATTGCGACGAGCGACGTGCTGTGTGAGCTGAAAGACAGCACGCGCTCGAACGAGTACGGACTCGAGACGAACTGCTGCTTCTCGCCGTGCGACAGCACGATCCTCACGGACGGCATGCTCTGGGACGCGCGACTGCCCACGCGCGCGCTGCACAAGTTCGACAAGCTCTCGAACGTCGGGTACGGCTGGTTCCACCCGGGCGGGAACGAAGTGATCATCAACTCGGCGGTCTGGGACCTCCGCACGTTCAAGCTTCTGCGCATGGTCCCGGCGCTCGACAAGTGCAGGGTCAAGTTCAACAGCAGCGGCAGCATTCTGTACGCCTACTATCCGTACGCAGGGGTGCGTAGTGCCGTTTGCGTTGCTCTTGAGCTAGTCACCTATCTGTTGCTGCCTCACTTACGCGCTCTGGAATGGGTGTGCGGCGGTGGCGTGAAATGGCACAGGGCGATGACCTCGACCGGCGACGGAGCAAACTCAAGACGTGGTTCCGCGTGCTCGACGCCCGCGACTACAAAGACATCTCGACGATCGAACTCGAGCGACCGATCTTTGATCTCGCGATCGATGCCAAGAGCGCGCTGCTCTCGGTCGTCGAGGGCCGGTACCTCGACTCGGACGACCAGGACGACTCGGTGTGCCGCCTCTACGACATTGGCCGCAAGAAGCCGAGCGAAGACGACTCGGACGTTGAGGACGCACACGACGACTCGGACGCGCTCGACGACGACGAGTACGACGACGAGTCCGAGACGAGCGAAGGCGACGCAAGCGATGACGATGACGAGAGCGACGAGTACGGATCCGACGAGCTCGCGGGCACAGAGGACGATGGCGAAGGCGTGTACGACGCCATGGATGAGAGCGACGACGACGACGACGACTTTGACGAGAGTGCAAGCGACGCGTCGGGGCTGTCGGGTCGCGAGATCCGCTTCCTCGTCGAGCTCCCTGATGACGACGAGTACTATGACGTGCACGGTCAGTACTCAAGCGACGAAGAGGACGACGATGATGACGACGAATAGCAGGTTCGTTCACGCGTTCGACATGCTTCAATGACGCACGGCCAGTCAAGTAGGAGGTGGAGGAGGGATACGTCTTCCCAGCAGCATTTCTAACACCAACGAGCACGATCACTACCTACACTCCAGTGGATTGCGCTGCTTGGGCGGGCACGGGCATACTAGCAACGCAGCACAACACACGCACACACGCTCTCTCGCCATACCCAAATCTGCTCTCCAGCACACATCGTACACCACCCTCCAGCACCAGTTCTCCAGCGC